>NIWZ02000055.1:0-173823 GCA_002242745.2 Lecanicillium sp. LEC01
AAAAACTTAAAAAAAAAAAAAAAAAAAAAAAAAAAAATTAAATAACTTACAGCTCGTTCCATCTCAACCTCTGCATCCCCTTCTTCCCTCCTCTCCTCCATCCTCTGCCTCAGAACCTCCCTCCTCATCGCCGCCGCACCCCTCTGCGCCTCAATCTCAATCGACGCAGCAACAGTGTCCATTGTCGCGCCGCGCTGTGCCTGCAGGTCGCGAAACAGCGAGCGCAGCTGCGGCGAGGCCTGCACTGCTTTGGGGAATAGTGCGCGGAACTGGTCAAAGGTTATGATGGCGGTTAGCGGCGCGGGCTGGAGGAGGTAGGATGTTAGGAGGTCTGATTCTGAGGGTGCCATTGTTTTATAGAAAGAACAAGTAAAAAATAAAATTGTAATTTATTGTGCCGAGAGAAAGAGAAAGAAAAGAAAAGGGAATTTGACGGGTAGGAAGGAGTGAGAGGTATCAAAATAATTTATTTGAATTTTGGACGGGAGTTACAGCTTGTATAAAGTAGCCACAAGATTAAAAGGCTACCAAGGTAGTCAAGTCTACAGCTGCGTGGTGGGCTGCGCGACGCGTCTCACATAGATAGAATGGCGCGCTTACTAACCGGCCATGTGCCAATACTACACATTGATGCTGATCAAACCACCACCATTTGGTAATATTTATTCTTTTCGTTTACATTCACAAAGCAGAACCGACAAATTGTTTAAAGCATTATTGACATATTTAATTTCCTCCGTCATACAAGCTTTCCGATGCATTGCTAGACACTCAAAAATACAAACAGCCACTCAGTGGCAAGACGTGGCAAGAAAATCCTCTATACCATGGCCCTTTAAAAAAATGTAGTAAATAACGCACTCCAAAATAAACCGGCGGTATTATGCTCTATAGACAAGTGTAAATGGCAAGCACAAAAAAACTAAAATCTTTCTCGATTCGAGAAATCTTAGTAGAGGACGGCGGCGGCGGCAACAGCGCCAAAGATGGCAGAGCCGATGGCAATAGCCTGGCGGCCGGCAGCACCGGGGACGCTGGTGGGAGTGGTAGACTCGTCAGAGTCAGAGGAGTCAGAAGTCTTGCTGGGGCCGTTGGACTCGGTAGCGGTGTGGGTGGCAGTCTTCATGGTGGTGTTGGCATCGGTGGCAGAAGCAGGGCCCTTGGTGCCGGTGCTCTCGGCAGCAGTGGAAGTCTTGCTGTCCTCCTTCTTGGTAGAGGAAGAGTCGGAGTCGTCTTCCGAGTCATCAGAGCTGCCGTCGCTGAGCTTGACCTGGATGCTCTCGGCCTTGCCGCTGTTGTCACCGTAGACGTACTCCTTGACGTCCTTGTCCGTAGGCTTGCTGCCACCAGCATAGTCGACAATGGTGACCTTCTTGTAGTAGGCATTGAAGGGGCCGTTGGCAAAGTCGGCGGGACCGTTGGCCCACTCAATGGTGCCGGGGGCAGAGCCAGCCTTCTCGGTGGGAGCCCAGGTGCCGAGCTTGATGCGCATGGGCGACTGGGGATACTTGCCGTTGGCGTCAGCCTTGCTGAGGGTGCGGACAGAGGTGCCATCGACCATCCAGTTGATGGACTCGGGGGTCCAGTCAATGGAGTAGGTGTGGAAGGTGGACGAGGCAGAGCTGACGTCGTGGGTGCCACCGCGGTTGTAGGTGCCGTCGTCACCACCCTTGCCAAAGTAGTTGGTCAGGACGTGGCCGTCGTCGGAGCCAACCCACTCCCAGTCAATCTCATCGAGGTCATCCGACTCGAGGACGACACTGGTGATGATGCCGCCACCGGGGGCAATCTGAAGGTCGACGTCGACGCGACCAAAGAAGATGTACTTGTCGGTCTCGACGGTGGGAGCGTTGCCATCCTTCTTGATGGCGAAGACGGCGCCCTTGTCGTTGTACTCGAGAGAGGTGCCGTCAAGCTCACTGAAGGCATCGCACTCGCCCGAGGTGAAGTCACAGCTGGCCTTGTCCTTGCCAAAGGCGGGATCAGGCTTGCAGCCCTTCTCCTCTGTAGGATCACACTTGGACTTGGTCTGAGCAGAGACGAAGGAGGCCGAGGCGAGGGCCAGGGCGGCGGTGGAAAGAGCGTTGAAGCGCATCGTGGTTGATGTTGACGAGGTAAAGTTGGGATCAGAAGTCGAATGAGAAGTCGAAAAGGAGGTGGTCTCAGGAGTTTAGTAGCAACAGAAACCGAAGTGGACTAGGTAAGACACAGCGGAAAACGAGTGTGGGTGATTGTTTTTGAGTAGGGAAAGTTGTAAGCGAGAGAATGAGCTGGACTTTGGAACAAAACGGTCACAAGCTCAACAGGAAAGATTAGAAAATAGATGGACAAATCCAAAAAAGAAAAGTCAAACGGGCAGAGCAAGGAAGAAATCTGATGCAAGCGGAAAAAAGGGGAGATGAGGCTACGGGGGGTTTTATTTACCTGCCTAGTTACTCAGCTCAGTCCACCCGCACTGGCACAGGACTCATTCACCACCCCGTTCAGGGCGCCACCGGGCTGTTCCTGGCCTTCCAGTTTTGGGTGGGGTGGCCGAAACGGGAGAGCCGCCCGGGTGCAAACGCCTGGGCACCGCACGGTTTCGAAAACCTGGCACCGGGGGGTATGCGGCACAGTGTGGGGCGCCACTAGATGAAGGCGCAGCACCGTACCAGCTTGGCAGTGGTGGGCGAAAGTCTGAGCTATGTTTAGGTAGCGCAGAAAGGCGAGGAATACTGTACGAGTAGCTACCTAGTAGCTAGGGAAAGAGTCTAGGCCACCTGAGCACAGTGCGCATAAGTTTGGGGACTCCCCTTTTTTTTTTGCCCACACCACATAGCCCACCAGGCTTCCTACAGTAATACGAGTCTACATGGACGGCTGACCAATGAGGTGGCGTTTCTCCCCCTGCTCGCGCCCACCCCAGCCGTATCGAGTGGTCTCCGTCAAGCCCAACATCGAGGCGCCAGAGAGTAAGCTTTCCGCTTGCACTTTACTCGTACGACGTACGCTACCGCAGGCACGCACACACACACACACACAGCGCATGCTAGTTGTACTAAGCACTAATTATTTGTGCAAAACTATTTTCGGCACTCCTTTTGGCGCGCCATCGCCATCTTCGGCGAGGCTGTGCACTGCACTGCTGGCTTCCATCGGCCCGTCAAGGGTTCCCGTGTCGCCACCATCGACGTCAATATGGAGCCTTACGAGAGCAAGTGAGCAATGTCTTTAGCAAGTCGGCAGTGTCTTTTCTTTCTCTCTTCGTGTTTGTTTTTTTAATATAGAAACGACGGAGCCCGCAGTTACGTCAAGGTTGTCATTTTTGTCTCCAGGTCTCCGGCTTGGCAATGGCCCATTTTCCGCGCAAATCGCATCTTGGCGGACTGGCCATGACATCCTGAGCATTGGCATCTCCAGCCCTGCGAGTTTGTACGAGTATCGTATGCACACTGCAAGGCTCTTTTCTTTTTTTTTTAAGTGGCAGCAAATGGATCGCTGCCACTTCACCTGTTGTGCAACTCACAGGCCTGCACCTGTCTCACACGCTGGCAATGTCGTAGCATCTAGACCTTGCAGGCATACATACACAAAAAGAGTCTCTCTATCTGCAATCTCCAGTGTTTCTGACAACGGTGCAGAGTGACTGTCGAAATGGAGACGTGACGATCAAGTACTTCGTAAAACGACGGATTTTTTGCTGCATATTAGTTGAAAAAGCCGAGAGCATTCTACCGTAGACCTTGCGAGTAATCCTTCCAGGGAATGAATACATTTTTTCAACAGATCTTGGATTCGCTGGCCAAGACGAGCGCCAAGCCTGCCCTGTTGCTTCTTCTTCTTCTTGTGGCGCAAAGTACCATTGAAACTGTCATTTCAGAAGCTGAAACACACCACCTGACCCCAACTCACTTACTCGTAATAAACTCTTTTTTCTTCTTCACCGCCTTCATAGGATTTTTTTTTTTTTGTAGCTTCAAACGCCGCAACACTTTCCTCACGCTGACGGAAGCTTGTATCGGCCGTTGCCAAAGGTGAGAACGGGCCATGACCAATTTCTCATATCAAGACGAAGCTCACAGAGTATACGACAATGACCCCCCGCCACTGGCACAAAATACTAGCTAAAAAATATTTAAAAATAATTTTTAGGCAACCCAAGTAATGCTTACAAGCGTGAGAAGAATATTTGCTATAAGAAAAGGACAAAAGTATATGATTCAACAATTACGGTACTGGTGCTACATGACGTAGCTTGTCTCGTAGATACTGCCTGAGCGCTACTGTACAGTGTGCGCCCACTCGAGCCCGATCGTAGAGTGACAGAAAGAAAGAGCCTTACGGGCACATTCCTTCGTAATCAGGAGGATGTGACTACGTCTTACGAGTAGATTACCGACAAGTGCCAAGATCTATGGCTGTAAGCGAGCGTCAAATTCCGTCGTTAGAGTCTAATCGGTCGGCTAGCGTCTGCGTCTTTGGAATGAGCCGCTCCCGTAAATGATAACATCCGTCGTCATCGGGGCCCACTAGTGCCAAACACTTATACGGAACGACGACCTAACAGTCGCCGTCGCTGATTACAAGGCCAATCGGGCTAATGCTGCGTACATTTAGCAACAAGCCGTATGCGACACATGCTGGCAACCTTACTTTTTCAGCGGAACTCTTACAATATCTAACTAAAGCCATAAGCTATGGCCTTACTTTATAAATACCTTCTCTCTATATTAGCACATACAAACCAACCGCACTATCCTCAAGGACAGTCTGCTCTACCGCTCTGCATCCTGCCTACGATGTAGGCTGCTAATCATGAATCAGTAATAGCCAAGTCTGTCACTCAAAGTTGTTCGCTTCGTGTTTGTCACATCTTACTGCCACGAGTGCTTCCGAAAAGGGTCATTGTAGCAACCGTTGATGGAAATGAGGCAATCTAAGCTCGTGAATAACATGGCGACTAAAGTACAGCTCAGAAAATTCATGGGACTCCTAAGCCCTCTGCGATACCCGCGACCAGAAAGGAAGCCAAAGAATTGCTGGCTTACCCCGCGCATTTAGAGTGGCTGCTTGGCCACACAGCAGAAGTTCTCCCGCATATGCAGCAGTTTGATGCCCAACTACAACCCGAAACTCATCGCTTTTAGTTTACGTTCTTGCCACTAGCAACAGCGTGAATTTGAGGAAAACAAGAAGCTACCAGGCATATTCAGCAAAACTCATCAGTCCTGAGAGAGAATGGATGAACTGTCTCGTCTCCAAAGGGAAATCCACGATCTTGTCAACCTCTTATCTTTCATTTCCAAAAGTGCCCCAGATTTTGAGGAACGCAGCACCGATACAAAACCATCACACCATGAAGACTTAGATCCTGATCCCAATGTGCCGGATGAGCTTCATGAAGCTGAAATTGAAGCGCCAGATGGTCGTCACAACGCAGACGCCGATACACTGAAAAGAGTAGCTTTAGATCGCCTAGCCGAAATTCTAGCAAGGTTCAAAACGCCAAAGGGTACCAAGAAACGGAACAAGCGAAACAGCGACGCAAAACATGTTACCAGTGTACTCATGTTGGAAGACATGGAGGACAAGTCGGCTACGTTTCTTTGCGCCAAAAATGAAGGGCTAGATCGCGATGATATGGATTTCCTCGGAAGACTGGAAAGCCTGCTCCGAATACCAGCGAATGGCAAGCAGAATTCTTTTCTATCATTGAGAGTGGCCTCTACTAATGAACTCTGGGCTAATGGCTAGCGGCAGGCAGCTTACAGGCCGAACAAGTCGATCAAGTGTACGACATCATGTTCGGTCATCAAGAACCCCGCATAGGGTATCATTCTAAGATGTTGTACTCTGCTATGAAAGCGTCTAGAGGAGCCACGTCATCCAAGCCCCTCAGCCAGAACGTTGAAGACTGGCTCGACAAGACTACAAGCATGGACTGGACAGATCATAATGATGACAGATTCAAATTTCCATTTCGTAAGCTAGGGACAAAATCTGTTTCTGATGGAGGTGTAGATTGTCTGTCCGACGAAGAACAAGAGACTTTTGTCCAGAAGACGTACACCGAGCTTCGTCAAGCCTTTGAGTACGATGCCAACATTCCACAAATTAGCATCAAGAACCTCATAAAGAAAGTCTACCGTATTATGCGGCACCCTCGACAGCGGCCTGCGTTCAAGAACCTTTTTAGGCAGGCCTTCCATGGTAATGATCGACACTTCGAGGATGGTTGGAGGCAATTGCTATTTTTGACTCGGATTTTCCACGCTGCAGTCGCATTCGTGGATCTTGCAAAGAGCCAGATTTTTACATCTATCATGTTCCGACAGATCCCGGTAGCTGCGGCCTTCAGCCTCGCAAACACGGGTAGGAGAAGTCCAATCGAAGTTCTGGAGACTCTTGGTTATTCTTCACCAACTCGGCCGCAGAGGGAGTTCCTCCAGTCCTCAAAGGTCAAACAGTTTCTCCAATTGGCGCGCGTAAAAAAGACGGTGCATGCAGAAATCCAGCTTATTTTTTATGTCGAGAACCTGAATCATAGTCAGAAAACATCTAACAGTGAAGTGTATCCTTATATTGGATGTAGCAGGAAATGCTGTTTCTTCTGCGAGCTTTTCCGCATACAACATGGAACCTTCGACGCCCGCGGCACACACCACGCTTTGTTTCCTCTGTGGGCATTACCGGAAATACTTCCGCCACAGTCAATACACCTGTTGCGAGGATTTGCGAGCTCTCTCCGGGATATGTTGAGGAGCATCTTCTCATTGCCAACGCCCCTCCAGAAGAGAGATCTGCTACAGCAATCATCGGACGCCATGTCCACGGCACAGGCAGTACAGAGCGAGGCGCCGAAGTATTCTACCAGGCCACAGACATCAACGTATGTTTCCATTCCTGAATAGCTTCGAGATCGCTGCGTAAATACTAATTCGCTTCAGAAGAATGATGCTAGATTTCGGCGGCGCTTGCGCTACGGAGCATCAAATTGAGTTCTTTCCATCACCAGAAGCTCCTGGATATGCCACCTTGTTAGGCAAGGCAGCTGAGGAAGGAAATGCACTCGTGCCAATCAACAAGGCTGAACTAATCAAGATCAATCATGATAGAGGAGCGTCTGGGTGGGAAGCGTTGTACGGTGAGATGCTACCCACAAAATACATAGATCGGAACCCATGCCGACGTTGTGGCTGTGTCTCAAGATTTAGATGCCCAGCGTGCTGGACGTTCTATTGCTCTGCATATTGCAAGAGACGAAACTGGGCTGTTCATGTCTTCAGGTGCAGGACTCCAGACCGGCCCAACGATGTGGATTTTCTCAGACTGGTTATCCGCAGAGTTGGGAGGGAACTTAAATCTGAGAATGAAGAAAGACGCCACAACGCTATTATTTACCTATTAGCTGACGATCACATATGCAAGACCTTTGGATTCAACAACTGTCAGAGTAAGCAAGAGATAACCAATCTGGTTTGCATCTATGATACCATGCTATCCAGAGTCCGGCAAGCTGTTAAGAGTTTGCAGCGCTGCCTGGAAACCGGAAAGCTCGGCGAATTCATGGTGCAATTCTGTCAGTCTGAACTATTTTCCACAGTGGTCATTAACAGGAAAGAATGCCCTTGCTTGACTTGGCTGCTCGAGCGTCAGAGAACTAAGCCATTGTTGATTTCCAATACAAACATGACTACTTATGAAATCTTCCTTGTCGCCGTGGCCAGGACTCTCGAGTCATTCGACTTAGCAAAAAGATACAAAGACAATTTCAAGCTCAACGTGTGGCAGCAGGACGTCTTTAATCTTTATGTTGTGATTCAGCCAAACATCTGGCTGCTGCCGGACATCTTCTCTTCGTCTTGGATTAAATTCGGGTTTTGCTACTGCAAGTCGTTTCAACAGCAGACCCAACTTGCTCTGAAATACCGGGCACTGGTGTCATATGGCGCAAATTTTGATGATATTGTCGACGCTTACAAGACATCGAGATTAGCGGATTTGATGCGCATGTATGGGATTGACATGTCGGAACTGGGGAGTCAAGGCGTTCGTCTCCATGAGCCGCCACCGTGCGAATACAGTATCTTTCGGCTTATGATAGGAGTCGAACATGCATTATCGGGGCGGTTTTGCGGGTGCTTCTCGGTAAACCAAGACCGCCATTGTCACTCCTATTCTGAGACGCACTTTGACCGTGAGTCTGATACAAACTTTGGATTTCATCTGACCAATAGTTGGGAGAAATGGCAGCTCTTAAACTTCTACAAGCATCTGTTTTCATTGTCGGGCTTTGACCCTCGCTGCATGGCAGAGGCTGCGGACCATTCTGACCGTAAAAGATTGGAGGCCTATATCAATACTCTTATTCCCGACATGAGAAGAAAGTTGTATGACAAGATTCGAGCCAACTTGTGGTACCCAAGGTTAGAGGATAGGCTCAGAGAGAAAACTCAGGACGGGCGGCCGACCACACACTTTCATCTCCCGTGCGATTGCAAGGTGCACGATGTTGTAGGACCACCCGGTATATCGCTTTGGAGCATTGATGCAATAATTAGCAGCTTATAGTGACCGTCAGCGAGGTATCCGGGTCAAAACTCAACTCACGATTAAATGAGCTCACTATGAAAATTCCACGAACTCGGCTCCCGGGTTCCTATATGTATATACGGTACTTATCCGCGATCATTAAATTGTGTGAAAATTCAACCTCAACCAGTACAATAACGTTCGAACATCACTGGATAAAACATACTCGTGGAGCTCTCTGTTGCACCAGTCAACTGCCATTAAGCGACAAGTTTGAGTAACGGCGTCAAACCCCGTGGCAGGAATCTTAACAATTGTATTTCGTGCACACTCACCAGAGAATGGATAAGACCTACTGCCATAGATTATACGAGCACACAGAAATGAGACTCAGAGGGATTCTAATACGCATAAAAGTAAACTTTTTTGGATCAACATCTTGCAACGCCATCTAATTCAACTCGCCTAGCTTTCCGTAGGCGTCTTGGTCTCATTCCCAGCCATCAGTCCGCGCGATTTTTGAGAACAACACGAATTGTTATGCAGAGAAACCCTTTGTCCAAAAAATCTGTCTTCAATCCATCCAAGCCACTCAGGCTCAGACGCCTGCGGCGTAGGCGAATGTTCTTGGCCCTCGTACAGCCGCAGATGCACTTCGTTTCCAAAACTGCACGAGTTTCTCCATGCCTTTTTTGTCGTATTCGCCAAAACTGAGCTGTCGTTGGTGCCTTGGATAACCAAAACCGGAGCAGGAGACTTGTCTCCAAGAGCTGCCGAATTCGCATTTTGCCATGCTTCCAGCGCGGGTAGGCTGTCTGTCGCGCCTTGCATGTCAACCAACTCTGTCTCGTTTAAGCCGCTGGTCATGGAGAACATTCCGTCTATGCAGACTTGCATCCTCTCTGCCAGCCTGATTCTTTCCCTCATGGGTGCAGCAACAAGAGTGCCGTTGAAAGACGGCAGTCCGCGTTCGATGGCAAACGGTAAAAAGGTCAGGTATCCCTTGAGCGACTCAGTCACACCATCCTTCAAACTCTCCAGGAGCATGTCGATAATATACGTAGCCGGCGACAGGGCGACTGTGCCAAGATAGTTTGAATCGTTTCGAACATGGTGACTCTCTGCAAGTTTCCACGCAGCACCACCGCCTTGGGAATGACCCGCGCTCATCCACTCGTCGGTGAGCAAATGGCCTAGGACGCTGCGGGCAGCTGTAACAGAGTAATAAACGTCATTGGCGTGGACCTGATGGGTCAGGTACCGGTGCACGGTGTAGTTGTTCCCCAGTCCAGCATAGTCAGTTGCGACAACTGCATATCCCCGGTCCACAATCGGCTGCCAAGTAGCGTAGTCGTAAAAGTTTGGTGAGTTGGTCGGAGCGCATCCTCTGAATAGTCCGATAGTTCCGTGCGCCCATGCCACGAGCGGGAATTTGCCCTCGGTTCCTCGGGCATTGACCTGAGGGAAAGCGATGAATCCGGTAGCCGGAACCACGGAGCCATTGAGGTCCAGGGAAGTGTACTGCATACGATAGACGGTGTTGCCAGCAGTGACGTTGCGGTCATTTGCATTGACAGTGTCGAATTTGAGAATCGTACCGGGCTGGAGAGTAGTGCTAAAGTTATGAGCTGTGGCAAAGAAGTCCAAGTCAAAGTCTGGCATCACAATGTCCCGGTCCCTTGCCACAGCATCTTCAACGGCCTTTTGGCACTCCTCGTGGCAGCCATAGGAATTATATTCGCTAGCTGAGAGGGTGAAATCAGCCGCCTGTTTAGCGGCCGCCAATGGTGCAACGGCAACGGCAATGGTCAATGGTAGGATCGTTTTAAGATACATGGCTGCTTTCGCTATGCAGCGGTGAGACTACGAGTACGTAGTGCCTAAAACCCTGAACTTATATAGTTGTAGACTTAACATCACCTGGCCAATTGCGGTAGCATCCGCCATCCATGTCATCAAAAAAGATCAATACATCATTAGCTGGAGTAAGTTTCCACCAGAGGTATAGCTCTTGGGCAACCCGGGCCCTCGGATACGTCAATACCACGAGGCTCCAGACGGCACAGCACCCGGGCAGCTGCCGCATTGGGCCGAATATGGTGGAGTCTACCTCGGTATCTGGAAGATGAGATTCTAGATTTCCGTCGAATTTGGCGGTAACTGGCCTTGACGTAGTGTAATTAAATGCCTGGAACGAGTAAGGTTTAAGTTATGTACGTGTGGTTGTGGCTCACAATGCATCTCCTGCCTCTAAACATTGTGGGGGTTGACCAAGGTTACTTCGTCAGTCGGCAGTTGTAGCGGTGGATGCTACTGTAATTACCAAGGCAACAAATGAGAAAGGAAGAAGAGAAGCCCCGACTTACAAGAAAGAGTATCATTTACATGGTAATTGGAGCGCGATTGCTTTCCTATTGGACTGAGCTGTGATATTCCATGCAGCAGATTCGTCCCATATATCACGCCCCACAATTATACCACATCCTCGTACTCGTATGTTCCTCGCCGACAACGTCACATCAACATCAACACATCACCAAATCCAAAGTCAAAACATACAATGTCCTCCTCAACCCTCCTAAGCCTCCCCCGCGAAATCCGCGACCAAATAATCAAATCCCTCCTCCAATCACCCACGCCTCCACCACCCTCCCCCTCCTCATGTCCACACCACATCCGCCTCCACGGCCCCAACGAACCCAACGCCGCATCACTAGACTTCAAATCCGCCCGCAGTCTCCCAATCTACATAAGCCCATACTCGCCAATCCTCACATACCCCGAGGCCACTCTCCTGCTTACAAACCGCCAACTGCGCGCCGAGACGCAGCAGCTCCGCTCCAAAGTCGACCGGGGAACCCCCGTCCTCGACGTCATGTTTGTAAGGCATCTCGGCTTGCTGCCGACGTGGGTTACGCCTCCGAAACCCGGCGGGGATTATGAGAGGGTCCATGTTAATGTGCGAGTATTCGAGGATGCCGGCGATGGGGCACCGGTGCCCCCAGAGTTTAGGGACAAGGATGTTGCTGCGTCGCAGGTGAACTGGGCCACGGCGGTACTGTTTACGCTGGTGCTGTTAAACAATGTTCCCAATCAATGGCTTCCCAAAAGCCAAAGACAAAATTTCGAAAATATTCACACCAAACATACCTCGCCAAAGCCCCTATACAAGGTCAACCGCGTCATTATCAACATCCTAGATCCTCTACCAGCGACACAACCCACCAAGCCATCGCCGTCAAATCCCCTCCTTTTTGCAGACGAAACTTTCAACCGGGACGCTGATCCAGTGTGGTTCACTCCCGACGAAGGGGATTTGCCCGTTCCCGCTGCGGCAAGCACGTATCGCATTGCAATTGACATTGGCTGCGCATTGGATCTCATGGTTACAGAGTCAAACCCGGCTATATGCAGTGCAATCGCCCGTTCGAGTATACGCGTCTTTGAGAATCGCCTCAACGGGAAGAGTTACGGGGGTTTTGTGGTGCCACGATAGAAATGTAATAACATAAGATCCATGCCAGGATATCAGGGGTGACCAACAATCATATCGGATGCAGAAGCAGCGGAAGCAAAGACATCTTAGCCGTCTTCCTCCCGGACAAGATGCCATCGTCGCAGAGTCTTAGTGAGTAGACTTTGGGCTCGAGCTCAAGTGATTCGTTGACACAAGTGCGCACAACGCTGCACTGCACCAGAAGACCAGTCTCATCCGTAGCCCGACCATTGTTGATTAGCGCTCATGGCTAACGCCACCTCGGGATAAATTTGCTGTCTGGCAGGAGGATACAAAGGAGGATTCGGGATGCTCATGGTGTCACGAGCAGCCTAATAAGTCACACAATGCTAGTGTCGTTTCATCCACGTAGATAATTCGTCCGCTGTCTCTCGTTTAATTGATACAACATAGCCAGACCAATCGAGGTCTGCGGCCGATCCGGTTATTGAGCTGTGATGTGGAGCGGGATATTGTGTAAGGTCAATCAACAGCAGCTGCGTCAATCAAGAGACCGGGAATGGGTGTAATGCATGCAAATTGATACAGCAAAAGACGAGGCTCCACGGTGAAACAAGGTTCTGGTCGCAGTATTTTTATCTTGTAAAGAAGTTGCATGAGCGAGATCGGATATCACCCTTCCTGAGGGACAGTTCTCGCAGTGCCTGAAGGCCACTGATACCGCCTGTGCCACAGCTCGGCACAGCTCTTTTGGGACCCGAATTAGCGGAGGCTCATCGCTGCAGTCGCGTGGTACAGGGGCCGAACTGGGCCGTCTCCAGCGGGCAGCAGGACCCCACATGCAGCCAATGATTGGCCTTTCAAGGAGCATCAGCAAAATTCGCGTCGCGTGAGGCGCCCGCCAAAGGCTGCCAAAGGGCAAAAAGCCCAATTAACGCGAGATTTGCCCGGAGCTAGGTATGCGCAACACCAACTGCTCGTATCTCAAACGCCATACAAGAACGGCCGGGTCTGCTCTATTTTAGGTGCTTTGGCAGAGGCACCGAGCAAAGTGTATCCGTTGAATTACGCTTTTATTAGTATTGGCTCTCCTTTTCTTGTTAATTCCTCTCTCATTTACCACCAGTTCAAGTCACTCTCATTTCATCTCATCCTCTCGTCAGCGCCTTCTCAACTCAACATCCCTCACCATGGCTCCAGCTCGCCAGCAGGCCCCCAAATACAGCAAGGATGAGAAAGTCCTCTGCTTCCACTTGGACATGCTGTACGAAGCCAAGATTATCGACGTCGAGCCCGCAGAGAACCCTGCAGACGGCCATCGCTACAAGGTGCACTACAAGGGCTGGAAGAACACATGGGACGACTGGGTGCTCGTCGATCGTATCCGGCCCTTTGACGACGAGCACAAGGAGCTGGCCGCTCAGCTGCACGCCCAGCTCAAGCAGAGCCTGCAAAAAAACACCAAGCAGCCCAAGAAGACCCTGCGCGCTGAGTCTGGTCGGGGCAGCGAGGAGCGCGGTTCCGCGGCTTCTCAGGGAGGCCGAGGCGGACGACGTGGCAAGGACTGGGAACTGGAGCAGGTAAGATTTTCATTTTGATTTTCCTCCATTTAAATGGCAATTTTCTTTTTCATTTATTTATTCCTCATTTCTTATTTGGAGCTGCGCTTTGACTGTCATCTGCGTCAATTGTTGTTAGCTGGACTTCTCGGCAACATTTCTGTGCGACTTGACCATCGCGTTCCAATATCTCAAGGCGCGTGGCCAGCAGTCGTCCCCAATACACTGCATCCTGAATCCTTTTTCCCCTTCCCAAACTTTCACCCCCCACAGGCATACAACATGCCAGCACTCAATCACTGCTCATGTTCAGAAGCTAACTCGGACCAGGAGGATGCGTTCCACAACAAGCCCATGATCAACATCCCCGTCCCAGACCACATCCAAGCAATGCTGGTCGACGACTGGGAAAACATCACCAAGAACAACCAGCTCGTGCCACTCCCCCACGCCAAGCCCGTGACCAAGATTTTCGAGGATTACCTGGACTTTGAGCGCCCACACCGGGAAGAAGGGTCGGCGAGCATGGATATCTTGGAAGAAGTCATTGCTGGGTTCAGAGAGTATTTCGAAAAGGCTCTCAGCCGAATCTTGCTGTACCGGTATGACTGCTCCGTCCACACAAAAAAAAATTATCTTCCCTTTTCAAAAGTCATTAACATTCCTTTCAGTTTTGAACGCCACCAATACATTGATATACGCAAACTCTGGGATAGCACAGACGAAAAGGCAGAATATAAAAGCGTCTGCGACATCTACGGAGCAGAGCATCTAGCTCGTCTAATCGGTACGTTTCCTTCCCTTTTTATCTTTTCCATCACGTTCTATGATTCACTGTTCTCTTGTTTCAAAATCGGCTAACACAACATACCTTCCCGTGCAGTCTCGCTACCGGAACTCCTAGCGCAAACAAACATGGACCAACAATCCGTCTCTCGGCTACGGGAAGAAATCGGCAAATTCACAGTATGGCTGGGCCGGCACTGTGAAAAGTACTTTGTCAACGAGTACGAGACGCCGTCGCAAGAATACGTCGACAAGGCAAGGAGTTTTTAAGTACTGACGGTGGAAAATTCTGTATCATCTTGGTTGGCGCGTTAATGTGTTTTCAAATTTGTATTATTTAGCATCAAATGTAGGGAGTTTGGTTCATAGAAGAAAACGGGCAAATAATCAAGTCCCATTTCAAAAACTCAAAAGGAAACAGACGAAATCAAAAGGACATGTACCATTTGAAAATTTATAACATCTATAGCAAAAGACAGGCGCTGAGTATCTCCCCTCAATGGGTATTTAAAATACAAATCCCCCCCCCCTTCCCAGAAAAAAACACTAATAGTCCATAATATACAAAAATCCTCTTTTCCATCGTTTTTATTTAATTTATTTTTTCCTTTTCATTGCTACAGCATATCAGCAGCCCTCCTCTCAACATAAAACCCACTCTCCGGCGTCCGAGCCTTCTTCACCTGCATTTTACTCAGCGCCTTCTCAACCTCTTGCACGCGCACCAGCTCCTTGACCTTGAGAATCATGCCCGCAAACTGCGGCTCGACCGGGTGGAAAACAGTCTGCATGCGCCGACGCAGGCCCAGTGCTGCGAGGACGCCTCGCGTGCGCTCTGGGAGCCCGATGGCGCTTCTGTGGAGGGTGATGCGGAAGTAGGACATGTTGTTTTTTATGGTGTGTTGTGTTGGATTCGAGGTGGAAAACGTTCGATTGTATGCTCTTCTCCTTCAAACCGTGTAATTCTTCGTAGGGTTTAAACCGGCTTGTCTCGTCCGCAGTGCAGCAAGGAGAGGTATTCGTAGCTGGATTGGCCGGGTGGAGAGTCCGAATGTGTCTCGAAATTTGGCTAATCGAGAAATTATATTCCTTCGGGCTTTAAATATGCCGATCAACAAACACCCGGCAACGTCGTCGTGAAGAAATTGCCTGCCGAAATGTTGCACCTTGTCGTTGGAGCAATTGAGAACATGGCGAAGCTGGAACCATTAGAAAATCCACGTCACGTGATGCAACACATCGGATACTACGGACTACCCTGCACGGCACAACGCAAATTTAACAGCCAGATTCAACGTAGTTGCAGCTCATCGACAATGGCTTTTCTACAATACAGCGTAATTCGAATACGTCTTGTCGCGTTTTGACTATCAGCGTGCCGGGGTTAAGTCTCTGTGCGCACAACGACATGTAGGACGTAAAAGCGTTCCTGTCAGTACTCATCGACGAATAACATGCAATAACTGAATAATTTACACTGCAGGGCATCACTTTGCACAGAAGGTGGATTAAATATCATATTAATTACAAGTCTATTGCGATCAACTTATGGATCCCGGATAAATCGCAGGCACTTTATTTCCCGTTGCCATTGCCTGGTTCTCTACCAGCACGGCCAATCTTAGAACCCATGACCAAATCGTCACATAAAAAGCCGAAAATTGTTTAATAAAAAAGCACAGACGCTCGTGTATCCTCATCAATCCCTTACATCTGCACCTCGACTCTGCCCTCGGCACCAGGCCGGCCGTCACGGAGGTTGGGGAGCAGGTAGGTAATGTCATCCCAGGGGTGACGGTACAGGCCAGTGCGCAGTCTCTTCTGGTCGAGATAATGGGCGATCAGACCAATGGAACGGCCAAGAACAAACAGACCGTTGAGAACACCCATCGACAGGTAGTCCTCGGCCTCTTCGGCAGAAAAGGCACCGCAGTTGCGCATGAGGTCGACAAAGCAGACAGCAATGCAGCCATCGACGTTGAGAATCAGGTTGTCCTTCTTGGAGGTGGTGACACTCTCGACAGCCAGAGCGTAGTCGAGCAGCTTGTGGCTGGGGAACCTGGACAGGACGTACTCCTTGACTAGTTCGACACGGAGATCAGGGTTGTTGCGAGACTTGACACGGTGACCAATACCGGGGATGAGCTTGTTGGCCTTGCGCATGCTGTCGACAAACTCACGGGGGCTCAGGTTCTTGTCAAAGGCCTTGGTGAACTCCTCGGCGGCACCATCCAGGGCACCACCGAATCGCGAACCAATAGTCAGCAGACCCGAAACGAGCGCACTGATGAGGTCCTTGCCAGCACGGGTGGTGATGATGGTGTTCATGGCACCAGAGACGGCGGGACCGTGATCGGCAGTAAGCATGAGGACCATCTCGAGGAACTTGGAAGCGTAGTCGGGCAGTCTGCGGCGGAACCAGAGGAGAGACATGACACCACCAATGCCAATGTCCTCTTTGAAGACATCGGAGATGGGCATACCGGCGTAGAGCAGTTCCTGACCACGGTCATCGGAAATGGTGGAGATGAAGGCGGCGGGCTTACGGATGAGACCGAGCTCCTGGGCCCACGAGTAGTCAATGGGGATCTTGGGGACAACAGGCTCAGGCTGGGGGTTAATGGTACCCTCCTTGACGAGCTTGTCGTAGAGCTCCTTAAGGACAGCGGGCATGTCCTCAAAGGTCTTGGGGACGTGGAAGCCGGCGTCACGCATAGACTGGTTCTTGACGGCGGCGGTCTCGAGCTGAGAGTTGGCAAGGGCACCAGCGTGACCGAACTGGACCTCAGTCTTGAACATGCTGGCGCAGGTACCAATGGCCCACGCGACAATGGGCTTGGTAATGATGCCCTTCTTAACGGCATCAATGACCTTGTATTCTTCCACACCACCAACTTCACCCAGGAGGACGAGGATCTTGCACTCGGGGTCGGCCTGGTAACGCAGCAGATGGTCGATGAAGGTGGTTCCGGGATAACGGTCACCACCAATGGCGACACCCTCATAGACGCCATCTGAGTTCTGAGCGATGATGTTGTTGAGCTCGTTGGACATACCGCCAGACTTGGAGACGTAGCCGACGGAGCCCTTGCGGTAGAGCTTGGAGGCGACAATGTTGTCCATCATGCCACCAGTGTTGCCAATCTTGAAGCTGCCAGGCTTGATACCACCAACAGTGGCGGGGCCAATGATGGTGACACCCTTCTTCTTGGCAATGTGAGCAATCTCGCGAGCGCGCTATGTCGTGTTGTTAGTTGCATCAATTCCAAGTTGGACCTTGTTCTTGGGCAGAGTAAAAACTTACGCGCTCAGGAACACCCTCGGCGATAATGGCAATGGTCTTGACCTGAGGGTACTGCATCAGCTCGAGAGTAGAGCTGTAGACGGAACGAGAAGAGGCAAAGTTGACAACGACATCAACGTCGGGATGCTTGGCCATGGCCTTCTCGACCTGCTGGTAGACGGGGAGGAGGGTCTCGCTGGTGCCCCAGTACATTTTGCTGACGAACTGACCACCAAAGGTGTAGATGATGCCGGCGACAGAGGGAGTCTTGCGCTTGCAGATAAAGTCAAAGTCCAGCATGCCCTGGACGGCACGGGGCTGCAGACCGTAGACGAAACATCTAGTCTTGTCGTGGAAGAGGGCGTGCTCGGGAAGAGGGCTGCGAGGACGGCTGGGAGCTGAGAAGCGCTGGATTCTCTCGTTGGCCGAGAGCTGGGCAGCAGCGCCGTTGGCGGGAGCGGAGGCCATGGTGACGGTTGTAGTAGTTATTATTGTAAGGTCGAGTCGGGAGGTATGAAGCTGATGTCAATTGGACAAAATCCGCGACCAGAACGACAATGAGGAAGAGCTCAGAGTCGATCCCAAACTAACAAGGTGGGAAACGTCAGCAGCTGGCAAAGCAGCAAAAGTTAAGCACGCCGGGAAAAGCGAGCTCAATGGAATCTCCAAAGGAGGGAGACAAGTCAATAGATGATAGGAAGATTGGAGGAAGAAGAGAAGATGGAGAGGAAAACGGCAAGATGAGAGCAGACGTTTGGAGTGGAGAGGAAGAGGCCGCAGCAGTTTGGTTCAACAAAGGCAGGGCCGGAGCAGCAGACGAGATGTGAGCGAGGCTTTGCTGGACGAGTCCGTCTGCCGGCGGAGCCAGTACGAATACTGAGATGAGCGCCTGAGCGAGTGGGAGGGACGCCAAAAAAGATTTAGTGGAGCCAGCCAGCTAGGCTTTTGGCGGGTGGTGCGGGCCCTGCAGCAGACGGCAGAAAAATCAATGGTAGGGGAATGCAGGTACCTTGAACAGCGCTATCGGCGGTGTTGGATACCTGCGCAAAGTGGTGGGGCAGGGGTTCCGGAAGGGGAGTAGAAGGCAACTCTGATTGCGTAGTGTGATGGAGGCCAGTTGGGAGAAGGCAAAGGGAGAGGAGGAAATTTGCTTACCTGGATAGTTTTGCAGGTTTGTCTGAGGCCGTTATTGAAACTAAACAAGAGAGCTCGCGAGGATGCAAAGCAGAGCACAGCAGAATTTTGCAGAGCGCAGTGTAAGTACCAGGCGAGATAAGAAAACACTGGAAAAAGGGGAGCAAAGCGGTGTCTTCCGTTGCTGCCACGGCGTGAAAGGGGGGGAGTCCTGTCTCTGTGGAACGAGTTGGGGCAGCTTTTTTTCTTTGGGGACGCTCCTGTTGGAGTCGTGCTGGGGGGACAGGCAGCGCTAAGGGCTTTTTTTTGTTATCCTGATCTTGTTGAATGGACAGCCAAAAAGTCGATTGTCTGCAGGCTGGGTCAAGGTCCTTGTCCATGTACCGGTACCAGTACATGTGCGGGACCAGGATTCGGGCTCCGTTGTCGGGTTACCTACCTAGTAGGTTCCTCGTTTTCGCCAAACCAGCAAAGCTGTTAATACATGCGAAAGCGTTTATGTCAATCGAACAAGAAGAGTAATGAGGAATCTCGGTAATTGCAAGACATGTTTCCCCTTTGCTCTGTTTTCTGCCACAGACTTTTATTTTTATTCCCCCGATTGAGAGCGCCTGGTGACCATTGGAGTCAGTCGGGGACTCGGAGTTCGGGGCATTAACAAAGAGCTTCTCGGGCTGGAGCAAGCATGCATCCAGCTCTAACAAGTAACCGAAAACGCCTTGCTCACACCCTCCTCGGCGCAATAAGCAACAGTAGCCTCATTGTTATTTATGCCTTCTGTAGGCAATGAGGCGTGAAAGCATGACCTGTCTTGCAGGTGCTGGCGGCAATGCTTACAGAACAGGAGGGCTACCGTCTTCACTGTACGAGTACAGTCCGCCAAAGGACGGGGACCCGTCGGCCAGCTCCTGCAGCTGTCCGCCGACGCCCGTAGTAGGGAGATGTGCTGCATGGCAGGGGGAGCCACACAGGGGTGTCTCCACCTATAACAGTGCTTCTCGGCAGTGCATACGTCGTAGTAGTAGGTAGCCTCGTGCGCATCATCCCGAATAATGAATGGTGCATTTTACAGGCCATAAATTGTGTCAAAATGGCCATACCTGCCGCTGTGAATGGAGTCATACGTCGCGAGGCCAAAGTTACAGCAGCCAATGCATCTCTGACGGCAATGATTCGCAGCCGAGGTGTAACTTAGTAGTCCGTTGCCGTTTCCGACCGTCTGGTTCGCCAAGCGATGTGCGTACCTGTACGGAGAGATGTAGCTACGACGTAGACGCTTCGCAATTCATCGCCATTTCTCGCAATTCGTGTCGTAACGAGCGCTCCTCGTATACCAGTAACATCTTCGGCCACTGTGCGACCAACACATCTCGCATCCGTATCCAAACTCCCTCTCCCCTTTTCCCACTGCGCTCGTTTTCGCATTCTCTGTGCCGGATAAGCCTCTTCATTAGCCGCGCTGTGGAAATAATCGATAAGCTAGAGAGGCTCCATCCTGGGAAATGACGCTGCCTCGCAATTTTTTTTCTTTTTCTTTTTGTTGGCGCCCGTTTTTCTGGGTACCGTTTCGCAGTGGACTCGGTGCGATGGCGACTTTCGGGGTGGCATCAGATTTGCTTTGATGATTGCTGGCACCACTGTTCCTCTTGTCCACTGGCCCCTCCGGAAGCCATGCCGGGCGGGCACCCTAATCGCTACTCGTAGAATTGGGGTGTTGCGTAACCCCTACCAGCACAAAGTCCGGTCCACTTGGCTTCTCAACAGCTGGGGTGCAAGCTCTGGGCAGCTCTGGGCAGCTCTGGCGCATGTACCGGTACATCCTGCAGCCCCCCAAAACTTTTTTCCGGTTGCCCAAGTCTTGCAATCGCTCAGCCCAACCGCTGTCGCATGTCCTCCTACGGCAGGCGGTCAGACCAGCGACCACTGAGAAAACCCCCGCTAGCCCCATTGCAGCTCACGGTGGCTCCCCCGAATGCGCCGGTTTTTGACGGACCTGGCTGGCCTGGCTCCCCTCGAAAGCGGTGTTTTGCAGCCTGTACCACACCCATCCCACCCTTGCCGCCCAGAGCTCTGCACGCTGCAGAGAGGTCCCCCAAATTTTCTGCGAGTTTGCTCTCACTGCCCGCCATACTTTCTGCCGCTTCGTCCCCAGTCCTCCTCTCACCCTTTCCCACACCTCCAAAGAGACAATTGCGATTCCTCACTTTACCGCCTCCTTTCGTCTTCGTCTCCGACCTGCCATTTTTCATCCTCTGCCTCAATTGCAGCTCAATTGCAGCTCAATCGCAGTTCTGGCCAGCTCTTCATCTCGTCGCCTCGTATTTCGGTGAGTGCATCTCGTATGCTGCAAAGCGGCTCTAGGCAGCGCCAGCATCACGAAGCTGCTTCAATCTGCTTCGTTTTCCGCTTTCCACTGCCTTTTCGCAGCTCTTTTGCTGAAAAAAAAAAAAGCAATGCTGACCCACGTCAATCGCAGACTGAGCTCTTAGTTCCTTCACAAACTCCCTCGCCCGCTTCCTCCGCCTCAAGCAGCCCACACAGCTCAACATGTCCGCCAAGTCCATCTTCGAGGCCGACGGCAAGGCCATCCTCAACTACCACCTCACCCGCGCTCCCGCCATCAAGCCCAGCCCTCTTCCTGTGTCTACCAAGCACAACCCTCCTCCAAGACTCGCTGTCCTGCAGTTCCCCGAGGACGCCAACGTCGAGGATGTCCTGAACCAGGCTGAGGTCACCTACCCCTGGCTCCTCCAGGACGGCGCCAAGTTCGTCGCAAAGCCAGACCAGCTCATCAAGCGCAGAGGCAAGAGTGGTCTTTTGGCTCTCAACAAGCCCTGGGCAGAGGCCAAGGCATGGGTTGCTGAGCGTGCCGGCAAGGAGCAGCAGGTTGAGCACACTTCTGGTGTTCTGAGACAATTCCTTGTTGAACCCTTTGTCCCTCACCCGCAAGATACCGAGTACTACATCAACATCAACTCTGTCCGCGATGTAAGTTGTGCTGTCGATTTTTGAGTTTTTTTTTCTTGCCATTGGCCAGGCTAGGGCTCGTTTCCTGTCATCAGCCCATGTTATATATGGGAAGCGCCATTCTTTGCAGCCGACGAGAAGAGTACAGAAACACCAGCTGCAAAAGTCCGATTGTTAAAAAAGCAAGCCATTTGCTTGCTAAAACACGTCAGACTGCTGGTCTTTTGTATTCTGGCTCGCCGCTGCAAGTGCGGCTTATTTATGTGGGTTCGTCGGCTTTCAGCGGCGTGCCGTTGGTAACGTTCAACCGACGGCGGGCGAGCGGATGTCACGATAGAGAGGGTCCAGACACCACATCTGCCCCTTGTCAGGCACACCCGAATCCACAACAGCTCCCCTGCATTGGCTCCCGAGATCCCAGGTGCCGATTGGGACAATCCAGATCTGATGGCTAACCGCTTTTTCCGTTTTAGGGCGACTGGATTCTGTTCACACACGAGGGTGGTGTCGATGTTGGTGATGTCGACGAAAAGGCCGAGAAGATCTTGATCCCCGTCGACCTTGCCGAGTTCCCCTCCCATGAGGAGCTCACTGCTGCTCTTCTCAAGAAGGTTCCTTCCAGCATCCACAATGTCCTGGTTGACTTCATCATGCGCCTGTACGCCGTCTACGTCGACTGCCAGTTCACCTACCTCGAGATCAACCCCCTCGTCGTCATCCCCAACGAGGACAAGACCTCCGCCGCCGTCCACTTCCTGGATCTTGCTGCCAAGCTCGACCAGACTGCCGACTTTGAGTGTGGTGTCAAATGGGCCATTGCTCGTTCGCCCGCTGCCCTCGGCCTCACCAACATCGCTCCCGGCGGTGACAAGGTCAGCATCGACGCCGGTCCTCCCATGGAGTTCCCTGCTCCCTTTGGCCGTGAGCTGTCCAAGGAGGAGGCCTACATTGCCGACCTCGACGCCAAGACAGGTGCCTCTCTCAAGCTGACTGTTCTCAACGCCTCTGGCCGCATCTGGACCCTCGTCGCCGGTGGTGGTGCTTCCGTCGTGTACGCTGACGCCATTGCCTCTGCTGGCTTTGCCGACGAGCTCGCCAACTACGGTGAGTACTCTGGTGCTCCCACCGAGTCGCAGACCTACCACTACGCCCGCACTGTCCTGGACCTGATGCTCCGCGCCCCCATGAGCGATAAGGGCAAGGTCCTCTTCATCGGTGGTGGTATCGCCAACTTTACCAACGTCGCCAGCACCTTCAAGGGTGTCATCCGCGCCCTGCGCGACTACACCGCCCAGCTGATTGAGCACAACGTTCAGATATGGGTCCGCCGTGCCGGCCCCAACTACCAGGAAGGTCTCAAGAACATCAAGGCCGCCACACAAGAAATGGGTCTCAACGCCAAGGTCTTTGGCCCCGAGATGCACGTCTCGGGCATTGTTCCCCTGGCTCTCGTCCCCGGCAAGTGGGAGGCCAGCAACGTTGAAGAGTTCAAGGCCTAAGAAGACCAAAATGAGGGCAACAAAAAAGAAACAAATGGATGAAATGACGGAAGAAATCACCCGTAGGCTGCGCCTACTACAAACTCAAAAACCGAACCCCCATGAGAACCCCACCCTGCCATTTTTACATGCCATTGCAGACCACCCTTTGTATTTTGCAAGCTAGACGGGGAGTTGGAACTTCTGTTTTTTTTTAAGGACTTTTTTTATTTTTTATTTACACTTATATGAAATGAGATTTGTAAATGAAAATGGGGGTGGGGGAATGGGCCAAAGATACATACTTTTACTGCTAATAGACACACCTTTTTGTAATAAGCAATGTTCCAGTACTTCTTGTGAAAGTGTACGTTGCATTTGAATCTACGATAGAAAATTAGACCTGATTCACGTGTCAAGGCATTTATTATAGCACCCATACACACATAGAATGACACACACACACAGACCCTCTCTGCAGTTTCTAAATATACATTTGTCAATTAATAAAATTTCAAGCCGTCGAGAATACAAATTTACACCAATCCGCGTACTGAGCCATCACTCCGAGTCGTGCTCTGTCCCCTTCGCCTGCGGTTCCTAATTACATCTCGTAAAGCTCTAAACCTCTTGTGTCCTACTAAGCAAAGAACATGGCAACAGCGGGAAGAGCGACGGCCCACATCATGGGGCGTGTCAGCATAGCAGCATCCTCGTCATCTGGCTTGTCACCGTCGCCCTTGTCGCCCTTGTCAGAGCCAGAGTCAGAGCCAGTGTCACTGTCAACCTCTTTGCCAGTGTCGGCCGTGTTCTTGCCGGGCCAGTTAAAGTCGTCGTCGGCGAGCTTCACAACCTTGAGGTCCTTCAGGTCGTTGCCCTGTTCGTCCTTGACGGCCATCTTAACAGTGAAGTCGCTAATGTCAACAATCTTGCCTTTGGGCTTGTTCTCAATGCCCTTTTCAATGAGCTCCTGAGAACCATCATCGGGGGGCTGAGGGAGTGTGAAGTTGCTGTTAAACACGTCCTCCTTGATCAGCTCGCTTTCGCACTTCGGAGGGTCAATGTCCTTCATGGTAGCGTCCTGGCTTTGGAGTGACTCCCAGTCAAGCTTGGCAAGCTTCTTCTTGAGACGGGTATAGTCACCCATGATGTGGGTCGTATCACCCGTGATGTTGATCAAGCCATACTGTTTGTCGGGCTCCTCGGTCCATTCGTAAACAAGGCCACCTGAGAAGGTGGGCGTCATTTTGTCCCCATACAGTGCCTGTGTTTCATCCCAGACACGCTCATGAGGATCGGGCTGGTTGCAGCCATACTCGCTGAAGAATACGGGGACGGACGTCGATTCGAAGTTGGCGGTGAGCTCCTCATACGTCGAGCTCTCGTACGTAGCGTTGGTGCCGCACCAGCTGTACGAGTTGAGACCAAATACATCAGAGCGGCTCATGGGTTCATCTTCATCCTTGCACTGGCAGTAGTTCCAGGTATCATACAAAACGTCACGCCAGTCTGCAGCAGAGTACCCGACAGGGATTTGACGGTCGATGTGGTTCTTGATATAGTTCTTCAAGTCACGAGTGACGGCACGAATGTATGGTGGGTCATACTTGGCATCATACTCTTTCTGGATGAGTTCGTTTGCAGAGAAGAACATGAGAGTGTTTGGGTAGTTGGCAAAGGCTTCAACAACAGCAAAGGTGCGGTTGAGATACTCGGCATAGTAGCTCGTCCACGGCTCATACGAGGTAATAGACAGTTTGGGGGAGTTTACGTCAATTACCAAGTACATACCAGCCTAGAGATTTGAATTAGCTCATCTGAATTGGGACGACTCGAGACCTCTGAGCAGGGAGCACCAACCGCATTGAAAATGCTGACACATTCATCGTGGTTTGCGTCGGGATTGAGATTATACACGCGAACGGTGTTGACGCCAAGAACCTGCATAAGAGCAGCATCGCGCATACAGGCATCGACATCGGTGAGGGGATCCTTGCCTTCCTCAACCTTGTATCCGGCGCTGCCACCAGGCTGGTAGCCAACACCAACCATCTGGAAGCGCTTGCCAGTTTCGGCGACGTAGAACTCATTGCCCTTGACTTCGATAGGCTTGACGGCGGTGACGACCGTGGCCGCCAAGGCCACGAGAGCGGATTGGATCTATAACGGCGTCATAGGTCAGCGGAAACTGTCTTGGCTAGATTGTGACTCTTGGCCTAGCGGAGGGGCTGTGCAGCCTTGTAGGGCGAAGCGAGGTGCAGATCACCTGGAGTTCCAAGCAGCGGGAATGGCTTACAAGCATTGTAAAATCAGAAAATTAACAGCTGCAAAGAAGAACAGATGGACGCTGAGTGCAGTGTGATGCGCTTGGTTGGGTTCCCAGAGCGCGCGCTGAAAAGTCGAGCCTCGTGGTGGAGGTGGGTGTTGAAAAGTAAATGAGCAGTTGCGGTAGCGAAAACGCGGAAGGAGCGACGAGAAACGAAAGGCGGCCTCTTGCAAAGTCACACAGCCCAGGCAGGAAACAAAAGACTAGCGAGGCAAGAACGAAGAGAAAACAATGAGCGATATGCAAGCAAAGGCAAGCAACACGGACAGACTTGTAAAAATGGAAGTCAAGAGTTCGAGACAGCGGCGTCAAAACAAGGAGGTACCTTACCAGTAATATGGCTGGGCTGGCTGAGACTGACTCTGTGAGGAGCCACGCTACGATGGGAAGGAGCCAGTCAGGGACGGGCGTCCCTGCACATCGTTAGCGGCGCCACTAGAAGGCGTTCGGCCGCTAATAATAAGGCAGGTACGAATGGAAAGGGACCTTCCAGCTTCTCCAACGTTGCCGTTTGTGGCGGGCTGTGGGGGCTTCATATTTCTACTGCAGCCTATCTAGTCATAATATCACGGCTTAGCCTCGACTAGCGAACCTCTTACTTCCAATCTCGTATATGACTTCTACACCCGTATCTGACTGCTTGGCCTCCTTGTTGCTTTTGCTGAGTTCCTGGCGATCCTGCTAACCCTAGCCGGCTGCCTCCTTCGTTTACCAACGCAAGAGACGCTCTGACGTCGTTGGCCCATTAAAATGAGCCCTGAACGGAGATATTGATGCCCCCACATTCCTCCGACTCCCCTTGTCCTCAAGACATGACAAGGCAAAGTTGCCAAGCATCGTTGTTACATAGAAATAATTACAATGTATTATGTGCGCTACTATACGGGAAATGACGTTGTGATACTCGGTCCAACCATACAGCTTTCACTCATACGAACCTGTTTGATGATTCGATCTCCTGACAAACTGCACCATGGTTAGACAATCTATGTCTCCCGCGTACATACTCGTACGAGTACTTTGCCAAAGCCAACGCGGAGAGTCACTTATTCATACTTGCTCATGTCCACAACGAGGGGCTGCCGCATGAAGGAGCACTTTGCGAAGTGGTCCGCATGTGACTGGAGCTGTCGACCGCGTTAAAACTGTTATTGCTGTCTGTTTATTTCCATTGCATGCCCAAATTTGTGAGACTTTCTATGTCTTCAGCCCGTTTCCCCAACAGCATCACCCACCATCCAATCAAGCAAGCGATAAATTTGCCTTCGTTGCCCGATCTCAGTAGACCGTTGTTAAAATCCACAACATCGGACATGCTGAGGTGCAGTTTGCATTCATGCTATACTGTGGTTTGGAGGTTCATTTTGTAAAC
Organism: Lecanicillium sp. LEC01; assembly: GCA_002242745.2. NCBI lineage: Eukaryota > Fungi > Ascomycota > Sordariomycetes > Hypocreales > Cordycipitaceae > Lecanicillium > Lecanicillium sp. LEC01. The sequence goes on from NIWZ02000055.1 coordinate 26,874, forward strand.
GTCCGAGAGGTAACTAGAAGAACCGAACTACTATATGCCCAGACTATGTTTGACGTAGAAACATGCAGCATTTGCGAAACCAAAAGCGGGTATGTAACTAAAAACTAAGACTTCAAGGCTCAAGATCCTGTGTGCAAACCGCTGACCCCCCCGCTCTTGAACGAAGGCGGCTTCTCGACAGCTACAAATTGAGGTTACACAACAAGGTAAGCAATGCAGACTGAGCTCGATTCCGCAAAGCCGATTATTTACGCTCACACTCTGCAATAACTATCAACTTTCCTGACATTGTACACTGGTGCTCTCAATCTGTCTGCCCAATCTGGCCACCCATGAGCCATCTAAGCAGCTGACAGAGCTTGCCTTTCTACTGTGATTTGAGTAAGCTATTACTGAACTTAGTCAACCTAGCCATGTCTAGTAAGGGCGTTGGCAGATGGAAATAGGTCGTCGTTTAGAGCTCTCTACAGGACTGTAGTGAAAGTCTTATAGCGGGAGTCTCGTGGTTCTCCCACTGCTCTGCAGTGTCGAGCCGTCTCGCCACGGCTTGTGTTGGAACGGGTTCCATGAAACCCTGACCCTGTCCAGAGCCAAAGCTCACAGGTATACGATTAATGATCTGTTGTAATACGTGAACAGCTTTTAAGTGGACAGTAAGCAGTGCGCTACCTAGTGAACTCTCCTTCTGAAACGAAGTAGAATCGACTCCTTCTGCATATTGGAATCTTAATTAAACCTGGCTTGCTCTATAACTTTTAATAGGGGGTTTCACTTTACATAGTCGCTCGAATTGGAACTGAGTTGTTAAATTGAGCGCAATAGTCACAACTAGTCGAGGAAAAGACTACGCTCTCGATTCGGCGCAACAGTACCAACAAAAATTATGGGAGGCCAGTAAAGACGGCGAGGCGAGCCAACAAGACGATAAACCACAGTACGTGGCAAATTTAAAGATGATCCAATAACCAAATCTGTTTATCAAGAAGAGCCTGCTTTACGAATTTTGTGAATGGGTAGGTAGTCATGTAAGTCAAGTTGCAAACTCCGGGCCAGCTCCCTCGGCTCCGCCTACACTCACCGCCAGCCGATCTTCTCTTCCCCCACATCCCGCCACCGCACCAGGCACCATCTCAGCCCAGGGGACAAGGAAAAATCTCCAGCGGCTGCCTCATCCTACCCTTCTCCAGAACATCTCCATGCCCTTTCGCCTCCCAACAACTTTCCCCTTGCGTCGCCCTCTCCCCTTACCAATTCGCTTCACAAAACTTTCGCAGAGGTTCATGCACACAGCCATGGCAACCCGTAAGCGCGCACCCTTCCATCTCCTCCATTGAAACCTCCCCGGAATCGCAAAAACTAACAACACCATGAAAACCCAGCCCCCTCAGACCGCCGCCCAATCGTCATCTCCGGCCCCTCAGGCGTCGGCAAAGGCACCCTCTACAGCCTTCTCTTCGAACGCCACCCAGACGCCTTCTGCCTATCCGTCTCGCACACGACCCGATCCCCACGCCCCGGCGAGCAAGATGGCGTGCACTACCACTTTGTGCCCATGGAGGACTTTGAGGACCTAATTAGCAAGGACGGCTTTGTCGAGCACGCCAAGTTTGGCGGCAACCGCTACGGCACCAGCAAGATGACTATCGAGGAGCAGACCAAGAAGGGCAAGGTTGTCCTCCTCGACATTGAGATGGAGGGCGTCAAGCAAATCAAACAGTCCACCATTTCTGCTCGCTACGTCTTTATTGCGCCTCCCTCCACCGAGGCCCTTGAGGCTCGTCTTCGTGGTCGTGGAACTGAGACTGAAGCCAACGTTCAGAAGAGACTTGAACAGGCCAAGAAGGAACTCGAGTACTCCAAGACCATTGGTGTTCATGACCTCATTATTGTCAACGATGACCTCGAGACTGCCTACAAGCAGCTTGAGGATTTCGTCTACAAGTCATGACCCTTGAATAGTTCCATGTTCCAAAGGGAAGGCGTGGTAGAAGAGAAAAACCATATAGAATAGCTACTGGCATACATTCGTTAGATATAGATCGATTTTTTTTTAGCAAACTTAATTCAACGTCAGGTTTTCAAGCTTTCAATAGCATGCTCCAGATAGGCATGCCTTAGCAGTTATTCATGTTGCACCTTTGAGCATTGCTACGGACCAAAAACAAGACAAGTATGATTAGAGCATATATATTTAAAAAACGAGGCTCTCGTGCGTACTATTAACTGAAAACAACCACAAATGAAAAGCGTCCGCAGCTGGCTTCCTCCTTTGAACATGGGTATAGCGACCACAGCTGACCAAGGCCCAGAATCTCAGCATGCACCGAGGAGCAGTAACACCCCTAGACACGCCTTCAAGACGCATTGCCGTCATTGCCGTCTAACACATCATCCCGGCCAGCCCTTTGTTTAAATAAAAATTAAGGCACTTTTGTTGCTTCCTCAAGGAACAGGAACAGATTCCGCCACCCTTCTGAGTTGATATATGTGATGCCTCTCCCCCCATACACGAATGTCACTAATAGAGACAAACCTTTCCTAATGTCGTAAAGTAGTGAAATGTTTTTTTTGGCTTGCACCGTATAGAGACGCCCATAATATTCCCGCATTAGTGTACCCGAAAGAGCACACGTCAACTTAGTATCCGTTCATGGCCATTCGTTGAGAGCTACGGCTCAGTTCACGGTCAGCAGCAGGGCTGATGGGTCTGCTGGCGGCGCCTCCGTGGGCACTGCTCTCCTTGAGGGCGAGCAGCTGTTTGGCACGGAAAGTCTCGTAGTGGATCTGCGAGGTGGTTTCGATGAGATCTTGCAAATGGGTTCGGAGAAGGAAGTCTCGCAGGTAGACGAATTCGCAGTGGTTCTCATCTTCAACGTTGATGACACCCCAGCGGTTCTGGCGGCCGCGAACCTGCTTGCCATTAACAATGATGGACTTTTCGGAGCCGACGACAGCAAACGGAACCAGGCCCTAGCACAAAGTTAGCACATGTACGTAGCAATTAGAGCAAACGCGAAATAGACAAACGTTAATCTGGTTGTTCAGTGCACGCTCTTCGTCGTCAAACTCATCGTTATCGTAGGGGTACATCTTGAGGTTGTGGAAAGCAAACTCCTCCTTGATGCGCTCCTTGAAAGCCTGGCGCTCCTCGGCGGTAAGAGTATCGGCCTTGGCAATGACAGGAACGACATTGACAACATCAGACAGTTTCTTCAGGACAACAATGTCAATGGGCTTCAGAGAGTGTCCCGAAGGCTGAATGAAGAACAGGCAGCAGTGGATGCGAGTGTCCTGGATGTAGCGCTCACGCTGAGCGGTAAGCTCCTTGCGAAGGTAGGCGGAGTGCTGGTCCTTGATATACTTGACAATGGGGTCCCAGCAGCGGTCGTTGTTGACCAAATCTCCGTATCCGGGGGTATCGACGATGTTGAGGCGCAGGCGGACGCCGTTCTCCTCAATGATGTGAGAAGCAGCCTGGATCTCGGTCGTGGAGCGGATGGGCTCATCGGGCTGGAGACGGCCCTTGGAGTCGATAAGGTGGGAAGCGAAGATGGTGTTGATGAGCGTCGACTTGCCAAGACCAGTTTGACCTAAATTAGACGAGCGGGTTAGCCTCTATCGATCTCGAGCTGTGCATTGCTCTGGGTGGTGAACCGCGTTTGGCGAAGGGGCTTGCTCAGGGGGCGGCAGATTGAAGAGCTCAGTGCAGACTGTGAATTCACAGGAAACTTACCGACACAGATGACATTGAACTGGAAACCACGTTTCAGGAGCTTCTTCTCGATCTGGGAAGTGATGCTGTCGAAACCGACATGGCTCTGGGGGAAGATGGAGTTGTTGGTGGTCGCCATCTTGACTGATATGCCTGTTCAGGGGGGTAGCTGTGCAAGCAGAAGAATAATTGAATGGGTAAGGCTAAGGAGAAGGGAGAGCCTATTCCAAGAAAACAGACTGGCAATGGCCTAAAACCGAAGACGACAGGAGAAGAACACAGTCGACAGACGAGAACAGGTACTCTGAAGGACGAGATGGACTTTGTGGGACGCCGTTGGACAACCTGGAGGTGCTGCGGAAGGGGAACTTTTTGGGTGGTGGCACAGGCCAGCTGGTCAGTGGTCCGTGGTGGCACCGGGCCAGACCTGCCAGTGCTGCAAATCAATTGAATTCAGGAGGTGGAGGATAGACCAGGAGAAAGGGGCAGGGAGGGGAGGGGTCCGGGTCTGGGGCTGGGTCTGGCTCAGGCCGGCCCCAATTGGCCAGCTTGCCGTCTGTGCGAGCGAGCTTCTGATTGGCCCACCGACTGTCAGCGAGATTTCTCTCGCGCAAAAAAGCAAAGAAGTTTTGGCGGCGTGTCTTTGCACCAGAGCTTTGAGCACAGCCAGCAATTTACCAACGCAAAAGCAAAATACTTTGTGCTTGTGCAGTCGCAAGCGGGCGAGAAACGACCTAATTTCGAAGCCTCCATTGATTGGCGGACTCTGATTCCTCTCCCAGACGGTTTTCATTTGCTCGTGCGCAGAAGCGAGTTCCGAATTGGCCGCTGGGAAACCGACGACCACAAACGGCCATCACTCAGGTCGAGCTGCTGTCGCATCCAGTCTTAAATACAACTACTGCCGCAGGAAACTTCGGAATGGCTTCGGTGTCGACGGCCCTGCTGCCACGGCTATCTTCGCGCGCCGCTAACCCAATTCCCAGTTGGACGGCTCTGTCTCGCAAACTCGGCCGATTTCTCCCGATTCTCTCGCTTGCGATTCCTGGTGTCAGCCTGAAGCTTCCCACGTTGCTGGACGACATTTGGGAGTCTGTTCTAAGAGCAGTTCCAAAGAATAAGGTTTCACACTCCCGGAAGCGACACAGACAGATGGCCGGCAAGGCTCTCAAAGATGTCAACAGTCTCTGCAAATGCTCTGGCTGTGGCGCACCAAAGAGGACGCATCGACTATGCCAGAACTGCCTCGAGGGTACGTAAATATGCTTTTGAGGTAGAGTAAAATAACCGAGAGATAATAATACTAACGGCCGCCACAGAGATGAAGAAAATATGGCGAGAAGACTTCCCGGGCGATAAACCCATTTGAGCGATAACGAACGAATTAAAGGGATGGAAGATGGAAAAAGTGTATCAAAATTTATTGTATATTGTATCTCGACCTGGGAATGCATACACTCGGCGTTTTGGCTCGCTTTGAGCTGTGTAAACTATTAATACCAGAATTCCAAGGAATATAAAGAATTGTCCTACGTCATTGTCCAGGCATTACTATCTGGAGATAAAGGCTCAATTACCAGTGAAACTGTGTAGATCAGATCCTACTTTTTAAAAGTATTTTCTTCTATGCGCTTTATGCTTTATTTTTCAATATTTTTAACATAGATGATGGCTGGTGTTACGTGAAAGCGAATTGCGCTGACCATCATTCCGGCTGCGCCAGTCCATTTTTGCGGCAACATCTAGAAACCCCACCACTCTTGCAGACCAGTTCTTGACCTCACATCTCATCACACTCCTCACGGCAGGTCGCCACAATGGTACGTAGCTGCTTCAGGACGAATTGTACGGGAGCAAAAAAGTTAACGAAGACATAGTCAAAACAATATCTAACCACACATACTGTGGACCAGGGTACAAACGCCAGCAACGTCATCATTGCCCCTCTTGCATTCTGCTAACTCTCAGTCATAGCTCACATCACCGACGTCTTTGCCTTGGCAACGACTCCCAAAGCAGTACTTTCGGCTGGCGGCTCTTCCACTATCCAGATTCATGATACCACAGACCCTGCATACCCTTTGAAGCAGAGCATATCGGATGCGCACAAACTAGGCTGCCACCACCTCTGCACTTCGAGGAACGGCAAATATGCGGCAAGCGCTGGGTTCGGCGGCGAGGTCAAGATCTGGGCATTGAACCAAGATACAGGCGAATGGAGCGCTGGCGGTGAGCTCACTGGTCAATCTGTCAAGGCTGGTGAAGTTTGGGCATTGGCACTCAGCGAAGACGGCGGGTACCTGGCCAGCACTACAAACGACGGCAGGATCAACGTGTGGGACATTGTCGACGAAGCAAAGCCCAAGATCCGTGAATATGAGACGGGAAGCGCAGGATCGGGCAGCTTTGGCATGTGTGTTGACCTAAGCAGAGACGGAAAATTCACTGCCAGTGGCCACCAAAATGGCGCCGTTTACATTTTCGACAATGACACGGGACGCGTTCTGTATTCACTTTCAGGTAGGGCTCGTCCCGATTATGAGATGTGAGGAGACTTATCTAACGATAAGTATCTAGGTCTCGCAAAGCCCGTTCGTGCGGTGGCCTTTTCTCCAGGAAACACCCGATTAGCTGCCGCTGGTGACGCTGGCATCATTGCGATATACGACATGAAGCATGGAGAACATATCGGTAACTTGACGGGCCACGCATCCTGGATTACGACCATTGACTGGAGCGACACTGGAGAATACCTCCTCAGTGGGTCAATGGACGGCAAGGTCAAGGTGTGGTCGATAGAGCGCAGTGTCTGTGTCGCTACGCATAGCGAAACGGACAAGACGCTTTGGGCTGTCAAATGGCTACCCAAGACAGTCCGTAGCGAGATGTTTTGTACAGCGGGCGCAAACAGGAGTATTTCATTCTATAGAGAGGCTACTGGATGATAGATATAGACAACATGTAAACGGGTTTAATCTCATTGATTCAGCCTAGGCGACATATGCAGGCATGAATCAAGTAATGGTTGACATTGCTTTGAGCCAACCCTCTGGATTAGCTCCCCGGCTGCAACATCATGACTGCGCCAATAATCTACAATAGGCTTTAAAAAATTTGCTGATATATCGCAGTTTCCTGATTTATATTCTTAATTTAAGTTGGCTAATTCTTCCAAACCAAGGCGCATGCATTCTATGTACAGACAAATACCAGTAGGTACCTAGGCGGTTGCCCTCACATGACCTCGTTCCGCTCTCGCGTTGCCCCGCCAAATTGGTGGCGGTCCCAGCTGAACTACCGTCATAGGCGCTTGCACATCTAACTCTCAGGTGTGCATTATCTCCACTGTGAAAGTTATCCTTCCCTGCTTGCCATTTCGACACTTGTCGATATTCATTTACCAGAAAATCGGTACATCACCTCATAGAATACCTATTACTTCAGCGACGGACCATTTCTTGCTGCGCTTATCTGCGGAGAAAATGCCCAACACAAGACGATCGACAGGTAGCACTCGTGCATCCGGACCACCCAAAGGCCAATCGACAATCAGCTTCTCCAACCGAGTTACCAAGGCCGTGCCAAAAGATGCCAAGAAAGCTGTGCTCGAGCCGTCTGTACATAAGGTGGATGTTTCGGAAAAGGCTGTGAAAGATGTCGCTGATGTGGTGCCCGACGACGAGCCGGAAGAAGTTGTAAACGGACCCGAAGACGTGGAAGAAGCGGAGGAAGTCGCCGAAGCGGTGCCAGAGAAGTCGGAAGCTGAGCTCAAGGCTGAGAAAGTTACTGAATCGCAAATCAACAAATACTGGAAGGCTATTGAAAAAGAGCGCATTGCTCCCAGAGTTCATCAAGAGGGACTTTCTCTAAGCGAGAAGGTGCTGAGATACTTTGATGTGAGCTCTCAATATGGCGTAAGTATTTACAAACATGACTACACACGATAGAATACTAACGGTTTTTCTGAAGCCATGCATTGGCAAAACCCGCATGAAGCGCTGGCAGCGAGCAGAGCGGCTAGGTCTGGAACCACCCATTGAAGTTCTCGCCGTTTTGGTAAGAGAAGAGAACAAAGGCAATAAAGACATTGAAACGGCACATTTGGATAAGCTCATGAACCAATCTATCGCCGCATGATTGGTTTCGACTACCATTAATGATCTTGATGTGTTCTGTAGGAGGCGACGGCGTTTTTTTTTTGGTTATTTTGAGCCTGTGCAATTATTACCGGTCTAGTGTGTGATTAATGCGTCTATTTGGTACTAGGAGTATCTAAAAAGAAATACTTGAGACATCTGTGTCACCTTGGAAGATTAATACCAAATGCTTCTTGTGCGATGATGGGCAACCGTTTCCTGGCCAGCAGCTTCGAGCTCCTTCATCTTGTCGTACAGGAAGAAATCAATCAGAATAGCATTTACATGTGTATCTGGGTGTTGTCGCACGATTTCTCGCCGTATCAACTCGACGCACCATATACTACAAGCTGGTTGATGTTAGTATAGCATATTTGACAGCCAACGATGGATAGCTTACCCCTTAGCTGCACCTCCCATTTGCTTCCACTGGGTATGATTTCTCCTTTCTGCATCGCCGAAGCAACTAGCGGACTTGGGTAAATAGCACCAAGGCTTATTAATATTTGGGGCACTCGGTAGTCGGCAAACATAGTAATCTTGTCAATGTCGCAGAACTCGCCGTAGGATTCCCCTTGAAAGCAAGCCCATATATCTGCCACGAGAATCTGCGCGCGTTTGAGCAATCTAATTGGTTTATTGCGGGATTCAAAGGCATGCTCATCTCGGAAACAGCCGAAGTCGTCTGCCAGAATGTTGACTAGCTTGGCTGCCGAGCCTCCCGCTGCCTCTATGATGTTGACAAAGGAAGCATCGTATTTCTGCATGATAGGTCAACAACTTACTTCTAGTTTCGACGACTGTTGAGTAAATTATTACCTCGCATAAGACTCTGCCGCTTTCGCGCAGGCATTTCAGCCTCTCTTGCAGTAATGGCATTTCTTCCTCAGTACATGACCTGAATATGTGTTTCAAGGATCCCATGTTGCACTCTTCTTCGTTATTCCAATACTCTGGGTTTGTAAATGGGATACCTATGCGCAAGAAATTTAGCTTTGGAGTTGGTAGAGAAACCCCCAAACCTCAACTTATTACGAACCTTCTTCAAGGGCCCGTTGCATAGCAGCCACTAGGCTCCAGTACCCAGTCCATCTCTTTCCCTTGTATTCAATTGCAAATCTCTCTTCATCGTCTAGTTCCGACCAAAACGAAAAGTTTAAGAGATCCATGGTGAATATAAAAGCAACAGTGTTTTCATCCTTGGCTTTGGGATGGAGCTCATGTTCCGCCCACGATGCCGTCGAGAAGCTCTTCTCCTGCATCTGTAAATAGATGCTCTCGGCTGCATTCTTCGTAGCTCGCATATCAATTGCAACGTCTATCCCATGATCATAGACATGTTCTGCGCTTTCGAGGACACCTGTTTCGGCTTCTTGTTCCACCTGCGGCTTACCTTGGAGATGTGCGCGCAAAAGCTCTAAGAGTTCGGGGTCCGCTTCATCGTCTGACATGGCTACTTTGGCGGCTCTTTTAGGTTGGTTAACTGGATTAAATTCACTAGACGGGGTTGACTCGTGGTGAAGTGAATGGCTGGATACAGGTGACTGTGTCGACGGCGAGCAGTGGAATCTGCCGCCCCGCTGAATCGCGGGTTACGTTGCTGTCGCTACACAGTACTTTTGCAGGAAATGCGCTTGCAAAGTAGATTCAACTACATTTTAGAATTTTCCAACTGCTTCCCGGAATAAATCCCGACAGCTTAATATACATACTTATGCCATAAACCAAATAAGCAATAGTCTACTCACTTCCTCAGTTCTGATCTTTCACTGTATGTTCACAACAGCCCCGACCCCGAGGTGACCAATCAGCGTCAGCGCTTGGCCTGATTGGGCTCACTAAGCCATACCCGATTGGTCGCATATCTCGTGCACGCCAACCAACTTCAGCGGCCGGCCGGCAGGACACGGCTACTTCCCCGTTTACCTTGCAACCAACACATCTGCGCATGACGGACATCCCGAGCGAGCAACTGGCCGAATTTCCTTGAAACTTTCTCCATTCGTTGGCGCTGTGCTATACACAATGGAGGCGGAAGCAGACACCAAAGATGTCACGGCCGCGCCCGTTGCTCTCGAAGCGCCAGCTTCCCCAGTTGTCGCGAATGCCGAGAACCAGGAGCAGCATCAGGTCCAAGGAACGAAGCCTGCAGAGTCCGAGGCATCTGTCCAAGCCCAAGAAGAAGATCAATCACAAAAGGAACAGCCTCAGCAGCAAGAACCTGCTCCTTCGGCGCCATCACAATCTCACCAGGCTTCTGAAACGCCCGCTCAGCCCGCCCAGCCTGCGCAACCTGCTCAGCAAAACCGGCAACCAATCGCGATGCGCGACCGTTATAACCAGCAATCGCTGGGATCTTCGTTGAATGCGAAAGTTAAACAGGTATGCAGGATAATACATGAATCATACGGTAGCGCCGTCTCGGTTGCCTTTCTTTGGGGCTAAACGCACCCTCTAATGCAGCCTTTCGACGAAATGCTAACTCTATGACTAGGCGCGAGTACTCATGGTTGGCGCTGGAGGAATCGGATGTGAGCTCCTGAAGAATCTCGCCCTCACTGGCTTCGGCCAGATACACATCGTCGACCTGGACACGATCGACCTCTCGAATCTCAACCGACAGTTCCTGTTCCGACAAGAGCATATCAAAAAGTCCAAAGCGCTCGTTGCCAAAGAGGCTGCCGAGAAATTCAACCCAAATGTCAAAATTGTGGCTCATCACGCAAACATCAAAGAATCTGACTTCAACGTGTCGTGGTTCCGAGGCTTTACTGTCGTCTTTAACGCCCTGGATAACCTCGACGCCAGGAGGCACGTCAACAAAATGTGCCTGGCTGCCGACATACCGCTGATTGAGAGTGGCACCACTGGCTTCAACGGACAAACACAGGTTATAAAAAAAGGTGTTACTGCCTGCTACGACTGCACTCCCAAAGAGACGCCAAAGTCATTCCCAGTCTGCACTATAAGAAGTACACCCAGTCAGCCGATACACTGCATTGTATGGGGTAAAAGCTACCTGTTGAACGAAATTTTTGGAGCGAGTGAAGATCAAGCAGCTTTCGATCACTCCGAAGATGCGGAGAATGCTCATGAGATTGAGGAACTCAAGAAAGAATCTGAGGAGCTCAAGAAGATTAGAGAAGCAGCCGGCACGTCAGAATTTCCAAAGATGCTTTTTGACAAAGTGTTCGATACAGATATTCAAAGACTAAGATCGGTGAAGGAGATGTGGAAAACAAGAAAAGCTCCAGAACCGCTTACTTACGATACCGTTATGGCGCATGCGGCGGATGCTATCGCCGCAAAGGGTGCGGTTGTAGCTGACGGTCAGCGTGTGTGGTCACTTGAAGAAAATCTTGCCGTCTTTAACGACAGTCTTGACAGGCTGAGCAAGAGGTCTCTGGAGTTGAAAAAGCTCAAGAAACCGTCTGACCCCGAACCACTCATCACTTTTGACAAGGATGATGAGGATACATTAGATTTTGTTACTGCAAGTGCAAATATCCGCTCAACAGTATTTGGAATAGAGCGCAAGTCACGATTTGATGTCAAGCAAATGGCAGGCAACATTATTCCCGCCATTGCCACGACCAATGCAATTGTTGCGGGTCTTTGTGTCTTGGAAGCCTTCAAAGTTCTAAAAGGAGAATATGAGCAAGCAAAAGAGGTGAGTGCAGCTTTGCCCGCGCGTTTATCAGCCTAATCCTGACTTGTTGTTTAAGGTGTTCCTTACGCCTTTTGCCCCTGCGAGGCTGTTGGCGCCAGACAAGTCTAGACAACCCAACCCGGACTGTCCCGTATGCAGCGTCTACAACACTAGCTTGACCCTTGACCTGTCGCGAGCTACTTTGAAAGATGTCGTTGAAGGGTTCGTGCAGCAAGACTTGGGCTTGGGAGAACGCGAGTTTGTGTTGAATAACGAGGTCGGCATTTTGTATGATTTCGACGAAACAGCAAACTTGCCGAAGAAGCTTACTGAATTGGGTCAGTTGCCACATTTCTTGTGCGCGACCGTATGCTAACACCCTACAGGCATCCACGACGGTACTTTTCTAACCGTAATGGATGAGTCTGACGACGATACGCTGGTCAATATAGTCATCAATATCGAAGAAGGGTAGGTTTATATATTATGCCTGGGATTTCTATATGCTAATTCATTTTTAGGTCATTAGATATGACAGAAAAGCCGTACAAGGCTGTTTCTATGGAGAAGCCCGAGATCCCTCGGAAGCCGAAGAAAACCGCTTCAACGGACGCCACAAATGGCGACAGTCAGGCAAATGGACAGCCGGAAGTCAGCACCGACGTGCAAATAGAAGACGGCCCGAAGGGCGTCAAGCGGCGTAACGCAGGCGACGATGATCAGCCGACTAAGAAAGCCAGGATGGATGGGCAGCAGGCTGATGGCGCCGTAGTGGTCGAGGACAATAGCGGTGCCATTGTCATTGACGACTGAAGCGTTTTGGTATGGAAAAAAAAATGAGGCTAAAACGGGCCAACTGCACGTCACGCCGCGCTCAGTCCACCATCAAGGTTAAGAACGCAGTTGTTGGCATACTGGTTAGTAGCCAAGAATATTGCGGCGTCAGCGACTTCGGCAGGATCAGCCACTCTGTTTAGAGGCGTATCTTTGAGGTACGCTTGCTGCAACTCTGGCTTGAGATCTATAAGAAGAGAAAGTATTGTACATTAGCAAAGCGGGGATCAGGGTACTGTGGATGACGAGACAACATATTGCAGCGTCTGGGGTGGACTTTATGAGGATGGGATTCTGGTTGGAAACGGGGAAGACTTACTCTGCCACATTTCGCTGTCTACCCAGCCTGGCAGCAGCGCATTTACACGGATAGACCTAGTAGCCATTTCGTGGCACAGAGCTCGGGTAAACCCTAGAGCAAGACGGCGCCATTAGCATACAACGTTAACGTCGGCGTGTATCATATATTATGGATGATTTTTTGCAAGGCATTTTGGGCAAAGATTGGCAGGCAGTTGGCGTAGAAAATGAAAGACATGTGATTACGAGATATTGGGGAAAAACATACCTACTACACCTGCTTTTGAGGCGGCATACGCTGTGGCGCCGAAGCCGCGATGTGTAGCCATGAGGCTCGACACGTTGATGATGCAGCCTGTGAATTATGTAAATAAGGGGTTCTTCCCCCATAACATGCTAATCAGCGGGAATTGAGTACCATTTGACTTGATCCTGGCATGCTTGCAAACGAGCATTGTAGCTAGCAGGTTTGTGTCCAGTATATTGGCCAGTTCTGCGTCAGACGTACGCTTAAGAAACGTCGTCTGCGAGATGCCAGCGCAGTTGACGAGGTAATCAACCTGTCCAACAACGGGTTCCGTTTCCTAGCCACAAAAAGGACAATATTAGGTGAAGCACTCACTCGGGAGAAAGGGCTTGTCAGCATACTGTTGAAGTTTTGCCGCCAAAGACGCTCTTAATGTGCGCTGCATTCGACACGTCGAGACGGATAAACTGATGTGAAGACGGCAGTGTGTCGGCAGCTAGCTGTGATGATGATGATGATGATGATGATGATGTTGTCTGCGCGACGGGCTGTAGCTGGCTCTCGAGGGCTGCGCGTTTATCTACTGCTGTTCTGCCGAGGAGAGAGACGACGGCGCCGTGGTTGGCAAAGGCGCGGGCAATGTGTGAGCCGATGATGCCTGTTGCGCCGACTACTGCGGCGTGTTTTCCGGCGAGGCGGAGTGCCATTTTGGAGGGTTGTGAGGTTGTTCAATGCGTCAAGAGTGGATAGTGGCGATGGGATTGATTGGTACTTGTAGTTTGAAAGAGGGAATACTAGATTTAGAGTGAATTGGTGAGATTTGTTGGAGCGGAAGACGTGTTGTTGTTGTTGCTGTTGTGTTTGGAAGAAGCCAGTTGTCGGTTGTCGTTCTGGTGAGTTCCGAATTTGGTAAGCTTTCAACGACTGAGGCACGACTTGGGCTTTCATGTCATAGGTATATTGCTGTACTATCTACTACCAGAATTATACTACAAGTTACTATATCTATCAATGCAATGGTGCATCACTTATGCTATATAATATAATACAATTATACCACAGCCGCGTCCGGCGCATACACCACTCGTCTATTTATTAGGCTCGCCCATCTCATCCAGACTCTGGCGCAATGAATGTCAGTGACGACCCACCCTTTCCGGACGGGGCATAATTAGCATAATTAGGTATGTTCGGCGGCTGCAATGCCCGCTCTTCAGAAGCTGCCTCTCGCATTTTGCAACGGTCCTCGGCCCCTGAATTCGCGTGAATTTCAGGCCGCATTCGCATTACCCGCTGCCGCCGGCCCCCAAATTAATTCCACAAGTCTCGCAAGCCGTTTCTCCAAAAGGCCCTTCTGCCTCCGCATCTAAATCTCAAATTCAGATCGCCTCGCCTCGGGGGCGCATTCCCTTCCTTTATATTACTTTTGCTCTGCAGTTGTTGGACTTGTTTTTCGCTTCATTGTCTCAGAAGTGAGCCTGCTGCTCTTGATTCGCCGAGCTTGTTGCCGCCGAGTCGATTACCCCCGTGCCATCTTGCCAGAAAAGGCTTCACCACCACCACCACCATGGGCGGCGGCATGCGACGCGATGCCCCGCCGCAGGTTAAACATGCGAATGGCGAAATCCCTGATGCTGGCCTGAGGAGCCTTGATCACTGTACGTCTTGAACATTGGGTTTTGGCGCGCGCTTGGCCCTTGGTTGGGCGAATTGGCGGACTTTGCATCTTTACTTGGGCTTGCGCTGACAAAACCCCCCCCTTCTCTCTCCTCACCAGACAAGCGAGCGCTTCCACGATGGCGATATCGACTACGACAACAGGCGCTTCCGCTGTTACGATGGGAGACGCCGTATCTTGCTTGGCTGCAGGAGAAGCTGCGCACTCCCGCGCTGGATAGCTATTTTGCCATTACCGCGAACCTCGGCACCCATACCTTCTTCATGGTGTTCCTGCCGATGCTGTTCTGGTGCGGATATGCGTCATTTGGCAAAGGGTGAGAAAACAAACCGGCAGCTGGATGTATTTCTTTGGGAGAATGTTAACAATTTGCGCAACAATGCAGGCTTGTACATATCCTCGCGCTTGGCGTCTTCTGGACTGGCTTCATCAAGGACTTTTACTCTTTACCCCGACCACTCTCTCCGCCGCTCAATCGCATTACAATGTCTGGTTCCGCTGCCCTCGAGTATGGGTTTCCCTCGACGCATAGCGCAAATGCCGTCTCCGTTGCCGTATATGCGCTCCTGATACTCAAGAGCCCTGATAATACTCTGCCTGCTGGCCTGAAGCTCTTCTTTGAGGGCTTGTCTTACTTTTATGCTGCTTCCATTGTCTTTGGTCGACTATACTGCGGCATGCACGGCTTCCTCGATGTCATTGTTGGCTCAGTCATGGGCTGGGCGATTGGCGTGCTTGAGTTCTATTATGGGCCCGTCTTTGACGAGTACATGCACACCAGCTCCTGGATTGCGCCTGTCATTTCCGGCGCTGTGGTTCTCGTCCTGGTTCGAATCCACCCTGAGCCAGCCGACGACTGTCCCTGCTTCGATGACAGTGTTGCCTTTGCCGGAGTGGTTATTGGCCTGGAGTTTGGAACATGGACATATGGCAAGATTCCTGGAGACCCTTGGACTACACACGCTTATGGACCCGGAAAGGTGGATGTTTTCCCGCTTGGCTGGATTCTCAACGTTGCGAGGATCATCTTTGGTGTCATGATTGTCTTTGTATGGCGTGAAACTATGAAGCCGCTTCTGCTCAAACTGCTACCACACTTGTTCCGTCTGATTGAGCAGTCTGGTTTCACTCTGCCGCGACGATTCTTCACCCCAGCAAGCGAGTACAAATCAGTCCCGCCTGGCTCGCGCATTGACACGCTATTTCCCACCGCCTCCGACTTTCCGCGCATGGTTGCCGGCATTCGACACCCCACTACGCGAGGACGATCAGTCTCGATTGGGCCCCAGAGTGCGGCAGACGCATATGAAACACTGGCCTACCGTGAACGGCAACGACGTGAAAGTATAAGCAGTAACCACAGTCTCAGGAGCAAGTCAAGTACGCTAGATCTGGACAACAAGACTGATGACCAGACTGGAAGGGCTCAAGCATCTGGCGCGCAAAAAGCGCCTTCACCGGGTGCAAAGTATGAGAATCTCATTGGCGACGGCGAGGTTGCCGTCCTGCCCCCGGAGGATGCCAATGACGAAACCTTGGCTAATGCAGATGGGGAGTTTGATGAGCAACAAGTGTTTGCCGGGTTGGTAAAGCCGCGAGTAAGATATGACGTAGAGGTTGTTACAAAGTTGGTTGTTTATACAGGTAGGTTTTCCGCAAACACTTATGACGCTGATAACAGTGCTAACTTGCTTGGTTAGGAATTGCATGGTTTGCCGTCGCGTGGATTCCAATCATATTTGAGTTAGTCGGACTCGGAACCAACCATCTACGGGTGCAATGAATGAATGAATGATGGAAGGAAGGAAAAGCGGGAGGACAGGATTTACAAGAAGGAAAGCGTTGATCGTCTTGCATGCTGCAGCGTTGTATATAGACGTAGGCTGTTTTTTTTTTAAGTTTGGCGTTGTGCTTGGGCGGATGCATTGTTATTCATAAAGCATATGACATTTGTTTGTATGGAAAGAAACTTGACGTAGAATTAAGATACGCACTTAAGTTTTACAATTAATTAGATATAACCGTCGTAAGATATTAATGTGCCAGTATAGTGGAAGCTGAAGCGCTGATTGGTGGGTGGAACTTGGTGGAGGTGAGGGACAGGTTTAATGGATTCACGTCTCGACACGGTGCGTCGCGTCACCCTTCCCGACCTCACTTTCCCCGCCACACTCTCTGCTGCAAGATATTGGCGATTCACGACAAAATACGGCTATATTGGATCAGAATTCACCTCAAGACCTTTCCTTTCATTTATTTCTTGCCCGATTCGAATTTAATCGCTGCCACAATGTCTGACTATGAAGACGAAATGGACGTCGACGGCCCGCCGCCCGCCAACGACATCGTCTTCACCACAGAGAGCAACAAGGGCAAACGAAGCACAGCCAACCTCCCTGTAGAAGCAGAAGATAGCCTACCATGGTGCGTCTGACCAATTAGTACCCCAATAAGCAACCGTACCCATCTAACCCATTCTTACCAGGATCGAAAAATACCGACCAGCCAGCCTAGCAGACGTCTGCGGCCACCAAGACATCCTCTCCACCATTAACAAATTCATCGACTCAAACCGCCTGCCTCACCTCCTCCTCTACGGCCCTCCAGGAACCGGAAAGACGTCTACGATCCTCGCCCTCGCCCAGCGCATCTACGGCGCCGCCAACGCGAAGCAAATGGTTCTCGAGCTCAACGCTTCAGACGACCGAGGCATCGACGTCGTGCGCGAGCAAATCAAGACGTTTGCCAGTACCAAGCAAATCTTCACTATGGGCAGTACTGCCAAGAATAGTGCGGGAAACTCCATTGCCGGCTTCAAGCTGATTGTGCTTGACGAGGCGGATGCCATGACGAATACGGCGCAGATGGCGCTGCGACGAATCATGGAAAAGTACACAGCGAATACGCGGTTTTGCATTATTGCCAATTACGCGCATAAGCTGAGCCCCGCGCTGCTGAGTCGTTGCACGAGGTTCCGGTTTAGTCCGCTCAAGGAAGGCGATATTCGCCTGTTGGTGGAAAAGGTCGTAGAGGAGGAGAATGTCAAGATTGGGGCGGATGCTGTTGATGCGCTGGTCAAGCTGAGCAAGGGAGATATGAGACGGGCACTCAACGTTTTACAAGCTTGCCATGCGTCGAGTAAGTTGGATAGAACAACCTGCAATGTGACTCTAAAACTAATTCCTGATTCAAACAGGCACACCGCTACGAGCAAAGGGTGCAGCAAAGGTTCCAGACGCCGAAATCAAGCGAGAAACAATCACGACGGAAACAATCTACAACTGCATAGCGGCACCTGCACCCGAAGCAGTCAAGGAAATCATGTCGACGCTGCTCAACACGTCCGACGTCACCAGCTGCCTCAATACCGTCAATGCGCTCAAGGTGACGCAGGGCCTTGCGCTGGCAGATATTATTACTGCGCTAGCAGAGGAGCTTGCAAAGTTGGAGGTCAGTCCCGAAGTCATGATTTCATGGCTCGATGGGCTGGCCGAGATTGAACATCGTGTTTCTGGTGGTGGCAGTGAGATGCTGCAAACGGGCGCTGTGGTTGGTGTTGTTAGGGCCGGTGTTGAGCTTATGAGTAAATAGGCGTTATGACAAACTTAATAAAGTGGCTAATGAAATGAATTCTCTGACTGTTATGCGCTATTATGAGTGACCCTAATATAACTAGACTCGTGGCGTAGGCGTTTATATAATAACTGTCTATTTTATTTCCTCTGTGTATTTAATCAGTTGAATAGATTATTCTTAGAAATCGTACCCATATGAAACCTTTGCATAAATTGGGGCTGCTCTGCTATAGCTTATTTAGGTACCTTCAAAAGCGACGAAACCCTCCTCACTTTCACCCCGGGACACTGAATAAAGAGTTGTTAATTTAGCGCCAGTCAGCTAGCCACAGCTCTAGCATTCTCATTGGCGCACACTACATCCACGGGATTCACTTCACATTTAGAGACTTAGGTAATGAACTGCAAAGCTATGCGCTAGTCTCGCGACACTCTGTTCGGGCGACACTCTGTTCGGGCGACACTATTTCCGAGAAGCACTAGTTCATCGCGAGGATGCGGTCACGACGTCATCATGACACCCGAGACCGCGATGCGGAATGTAACATTCTAGATAGTTGAACCAAGTGCGTAGGCCGTAAAACATGGACTTGTACGTCGTACATCAATTACAACTCAATTGAAGGGGAAAATGGCACGCAATTGGATTGCTCAAATCGCGGATCACCCCGGCGCGACGCTCGAGGAGATCCAAAACGAGCCCAATTGGACGGCAGGGCGCAATCATCGCGTTGGATACAAAAACAGCGAGAATCGAGTACCGGGGTACAATAGAGACCCAGACCCTTTCTTGGAGGAACTACATGATAAGGAGGTTGCTGCAGAGGCCGATGAACAGCTTGAACGCCTCCGCAACAAGGCAAACCATGAAAAGCTTATCAACTTTCGCGACATTGTCCAGGGAATAAAGGACTTTCATCTTGTTCACCCGGCTCTTCGGCCAACAGGATGGCGTTATATGCTGGAATGCACAGAGGACTGGGTGAAATACAAGCAGCGATGGCCGTGTAATTTGAGGCGTGAGGAAAAACGCCAGGAGGAGCAGGAGAAGGAGAAGGAGAAGGAGAAGGAGCAATCGCAACAGGACGGGCAAACTGATAAAGGCGAATCAAAAGCCAAGGAAGGGAAGGAGAAGGAAGACGAGAAAGAGACAAAGGAAGACGAGACGAATGAAGGAAATGAACAGTCTGAAGAGAATGACCAAGACAAAAAGAAGTCGTTGTTTGCCCGTGAACTGCGACAGGAGCTACAGCATATGAACAGCTTGGAGGATAACGACGGTCTCGGCCCCAGTCCTCAAGCGGAACCTCGATTAGATACGACAATAGACGAAGCTGATCAGTTTTCACCGGACAATTGGTTTCCGCGTTCAGAGAACCTTGTACGAGCTACTGGCTCGTTTCCAATGAACGCTGAGCCGGGCCTTCCGCAGCTTTTCCAGTCTGGTTTGATTACTCCAAACCACTTACACTATGTTCGAAATCACGGCGCTGTGCCCAGGCTACACTGGGAATTCCACGAGGTCGGAGTCGCTGACGGGAAGAACGAGCGGGTCTTTAACATGGAAGACCTGACGACGCAATTCCCAGCAATCAACATTCCCGTGTTTATCGCCTGCGACGGCAACCGACGAAAGGAACTCAGCAAAATCAGATCAGCACAAGGCGCACCGTTCGGTCCAGCCGCTGGAGGCTGTGCATATTGGAAGGGTCCTATGTTACGCGATATCCTGCTCGCTGCTGGCGTTCAAGATCCTCATTCTAGCGGAGCAAACAAGAAAAAGGCAGCCGGATGGGTTAACTTTGAGGGCGCCGATGAGCTACCCGAAGGCAAATATGCAACTTCTATACCTCTGGACTACGCTATGGATCCGCGGAACGACGTTATTTTGGCGTTTCAGATGAATGATAAGCCGCTACCGCCGGACCACGGATACCCCATCCGAGTCGTGATACCCGGCTACGTGGGAGGAAGGTGTGTCAAATGGCTGCGACGGATCTGGACCAGTGAAAAGGAGAACGACTCGTATTATCACATATGGGATAACCGTGTTCTCCCTTCCTTCATCGAAAGCACTGGCGATGAACTTGCGGAGGCGTTGTATCACCAGGCAAGCTCACGGTGTGACGCGCAGTCGCTCAATTCCGTAATTGCGAGCCCAGAACCCGGCGAAAAGATCTCTTTGTCGTCTGACGTGGGAGGCACGTACCGTGTCCAGGGTTTTGCGTACAATGGATCAGCCCGCATGATCCACCGCGTGGAAGTGTCTTTGGACAATGGTGCTTCATGGCGTTACTGTTTTCGCCGATTTCCTGACAGGCCTGTTCGCCACAGTAACAAATACTGGACTTGGATTCACTGGTATTTGGACGTCCCGGTACTTGACTTGGCCAATGGCAAGGAAATTGCTGTCCGGTGCTTTGACACGTCAAACACTGCCCAGCCCGAACACCCGAGCTGGAACGTCCTGGGGATGATGAACAATGGATGGTACAGAGTCCGATTCGAGGTCTGCCAGAATGAAAAAGGCAACAATAGGCCTGTGCTTCTCTGTCAGCACCCTGTCGAGCCTGGCATGCTCAAGGGCGGCTGGATGAAGCCGAGTTTTGAGAATCAGCTAGAACAACAAAAGGTTGAAGCTTTAGGAAGTGGCTCGCAGAAGAAGCTTACCCGCGAGGAGATTGAGAAGCATGATAAAGACGGAGACTGTTGGATTGTTGTTGATGGCCGGGTCTACGATGCGACATCGGTGCTATCATGGCATCCAGGAGGCTCTGGCATCATCTTGACACATGCCGGCCGTGTGCATCCGAAAACGAGTACAGAATTTAACAGCGTGCACGATTCTTACGCGCGTAAACAGCTACAAGGTCATTCCCACTCCCGGAAAGCTTAGTGTACTGTTCTTGGGCTAACATTTTTCTAGAATGCATTGTCGGATCTGTTACCGACAAAGTGGCCAACCTACTGGATCAAATGAAGGAAGAAGAAGAGCAAGAAAGGGAGTCTTCCGCAGACCAAGAACAGGCCTTGCAGGAACATCGATGGACAGGAATGAAGCTTATCAAGAGGGCGGAAGTAAGCCCAGATACCAGATCCTATACTTTCGCTCTGCCGGAAGGTAAGAAGTTTTTGGGGCTCGGAAACGGTCAACACATAGAAGTCGGCTTCCATATGTTGGACAAGATGCTCATCAGGCCGTATACACCGACTAAACCGTTGTTGCCAGCCGAGTCGGAGAAGAAAGGCCACTTCAAGGCTAGCGACTCTAAACTGCGCGACGGGCAAGGCACTTTTGAGCTCACTGTCAAAACGTACTTTCCTGATCAGAAGCAGCCTGGCGGCGCCATGTCGAATATCCTCGATACTATTGCGATTGGGCAAGAGATTGATATCCGTGGCCCAAAGGGTGAGATTATCTGCAAGGGTTGTGGAATTTTCGACATTGAGGGCAAGGAGAGAAGAGTTTCCCGCGTGTCGTTTGTCATGGGCGGTACTGGAATCACTCCATGCTACTCCATCATTCAACGCATAATGAGTGAAGAGGACTGCAAGACGGAGGTCCGAGTGCTGGATGCAAACAACACCGAAGCAGACATTCTGTTACGCGAGGAGATGGAGTCTCTGCAAAAGTCGAGCAATGGTCGTATGAAGATTGCCTATGTTCTTGCCCAGCCGCCCGACGACTGGAAGGGCTTAAAGGGCTTTGTTACCAAGGACATGATGGAGGAATATTTGTTCCCTCCTGCTGATGGCAGTATTGCCCTTGTATGCGGACCGCCACCGATGATTAAGAAGGCAGTGATACCTGGCCTTACAGGTGAGTGTTGTTTGAGGATGGCTTGCCCCGGGATATCGTAACTAACTTCATATAGACCTCGGTTTCTCCGAGGAGGAGAACATATTTGGATTTTAAAGCAACATCTTGGTTGTCGCGAAGTTTGGCAGTTGCGTTTAGAATGGGCAATATAGTACTAACATAGGCACCCCATGGAGGCCTAGAATAACTACGTATGGAATGTTGACAAGAACATATAAATAGAATTATTAATTGAGTTGATTATATGTATAAACTGTATTACGTGGTTTGCCCTTTAGTCGTCTTCACTGTTATAAGCTGCCCCACCATAGATGGGTGTGTTGGGTCAAGCTGCGATGCGCGACGACCGCTTCACTTCAAGCCAAAACACCGCGACATCCCAGCTCCAATGCCGCTTAACTGCGTTTGAACATGGCAAATTACCAGTCGCAATAGTCGAACGAACACACAAAGCACTATATAAATACAAGGCAACAGCAGCGCCTACCTAGACACGCCAAGCCGCCGCCATGGCCACAGACACAACGACCGACACAACAGGCAAAGACACGGGCCCGAACGAGCGCAACATATCCAAGATTCCCGATATATTACCTCGAGAGCGCGTATTTCCAATTCAGATTGGCGGCGAGCTATTCATGCTATCTGGCGCATCAATATCCTCTGATGGTGGGTGCCTAACTCTCAGAGAGGACCGTGACGGACACTGAGCTGACTCGGAAACTGCAACAGCACCCTCATACTTTTCGCAATACTTCCGCTGTCAGATTGCCACGGCGCAAGAAAATGGCACTGAAATATCAACGGCGATTCGAACGCTATACATTGATCGCGACCCAGTGACGTTTCGCGACATTGCGCTGCATCTGCAGGGCTACCACATCCAGCCTCGCGATGGGACGCATTTCGTACGGCTCTTTGCCGATGCACAATTCTACAGCTGTAAAAGCCTCCTTCTATCTCTACCCTTTTTACTTCTCAATTTCCGAAACTAACAATTGAAAAGTACCAAGACTCATGTCGCAACTATACCAAGAAAGCATCTTCATCTCCATCGGCCACCGCGAATTCCAAATCCCTCGCGACGTCCTCACCGACCCGGGCAACTCCCCCAATTACTTCTCCCTCGGCTTCGGCATCCTCTTCTCCTCACCCCACGAGGTCTTCCCCGGCCTCGAGCGCGAAGGCCTCATCCGACCTCCCTCCATCCTCCCTCCATCCGTCCCCAACCGCAGCGCAGACACCTTTGCAGACCTGCTGCATCTCCTGCAAGGCTACCCAGTAGACATCCGCAACGAGACGCACAGAGAAGAACTGCTCCGCGACGCGCGCTATTTTCACTTCAAGGGTCTCGAGCAGCGGCTGATCCCGCACTCGAGGAGCTTCAACTCGACACGGCAGCGGAGTGAAATTACGCTACGGCTGGAGAATGTGCAGAAGAGCGGGGTGAGTGTTGTGCACGACGACGACGACGATGGTGATGGCGGTGATGCTAGCGGGGGTTCAACTGAGAATGCGCATACGCCTGGCTGGGTCAACTATGCGAGGCCATATGTAGATGATAAGCCGGCCGAGCTGGTTCTAGAAGTTGGCGACGAGGCTACGCGCATACACTTTACGTCTGATGGACCTCGTGCAGAGTTCTTTGGCGATACGCGAGCTAGGGTTGCAAAACTACTCGAGGTGATTGCTACGAAACTCAGTTTGCCGCCGACAATGCAACCGCTGGGGCTGCTGATGGCTTCTGGGGGAGCAGGTGGCCAAGCTCCTTCGCCAGGCAACACGTCGCTGAGCGAGGACCTTGTGCGGGTGAGCCTCAACGATGACGAGACTGCGATCATGCTAGATGGGAAGACGCACAACTCCTATCTGCACAACGATGCGGCTGGCTCGGTTGATGGAAGCCAGCCGCGCAAGAGGAAACGGGCAGATGATGGGGCTGTGGTCGAGAAGATGCCATCTTGGACGGTCAAGACGGGTCAATGGCGCCTACGTCTGCAGACTTCTACCGGGGCCAAGAGCCCGCTTGAATGTGTCTTTGTAGGCGTGCAGCTAGATGCTGTGACGTCCGAACTTGGGCGGAATATGACTCGTGGATTTCTTCGGGCTTGATAAACAATTGGGATATGTTATACATGTGAAAAGAGATTGGTTTCAGCGGCACCGGCATAAGATACCAGTGATACTTTACATTGCAGACAATTGAACATTTGGGGCGTTCCAACGCTGGCGTGATGAAGAGTATGATTATACGTTAAATCAAGTCCCCTTTCATGCCCACCGTATCCCAAAGTTTATAAAAAACAGTAAAGACAACGCCTTTCTCGCCAAACGTGCTATCATATACTAAAGAAAACCCAAACCCAGGGCGTGAATAGGAAGAGAAAAGGGAACACAAAAACAGACATATATATGCAATGTTGTGTCTAACCAGCGCAGACATGTACAATACTCTCAACTCTCTTCTCCTCTTCCAGGCTCTGAAACCAAAACTGCAAAACTCATGGGTATCAGGCTACAAAATCAAACGCCATGCGTCACAAATCACTTGGTTCGACTCGTCGGCCTGCTAGTCGTCTTGCTCGTGGTCCTGCTCACGGGTCTGCTTGTCGTCCTGCTCGTAGGTCTGGAAGCTGCCTTGCCAGTAGGTGCACTGAGGTCTCGTTTGCCGCCGGTTGGAGCCTTTTTGTGCGGCGTAGCTGCTGTGGTTGGTGGTGCCTGAGTGTTGCTTTGTGCTCGGCCGCGCCTCTCGCGAATCTTCGCAAGGGCCTGTTCGCGTGTCATGGTAGGGGTAAGAGCCGGATCGTTGAGGTCGAAGCTGGTCGCGCTGCTGTTGGATGGTGTTCGTAGTTTTTCGCTAAATGATGATCCGTGATCCAGTGTGTCGTCCCGAACAGGGACTTTGGTGGTGGTAACCGTATATGTCGTTGTTGAACTCTTTCCTGGCTGCTGAGGTGATTGGGGCGTCTGACACGCTACTTCATCTTCCTCAGTCTCGGTGACAGCTACCTCATTGTCGTCAACGGTCGGGATATTGAACGTCTTGGGAATGGAGGACTCCTCTTCGGAGTGTGGTGCATTAAGCAACGATTGAAGAGAAGTTCGCCCTCGAGGGACGATGGCGCAAGATGGTGGCTCTACCGATGGTGTTCGAGCGTACATGCGAGAGCTTTGTCGGTATTGGATGGAATCCGGCAACACAATATCCAGATCATTATCCTCAGTCTTTGCAGGCTCATCTTCTTGCCCTTCTCCTTCAAGCTCGGCAGCTTCCTGCTCGGAGACGGTGCGAAAAACTCCCTCCTTTGGGCAGAATATCGTACTTCGACGCTCCTTTTTGGACCGGACCGCGGTAATCTCCTCAATCTCGATGTCGCCATGCATCCGAGCTTCTCTTGCCTCTTCTCCTGACTCAACTTCTTGTTCCGGCTCCTCAATTGAAGGCGCCTCCATAGACAAATCAGGAACAAGAATTTCGTTCTCGTCTTCCGGTTCGATATCAACTTCAATCTGAGGCTTTGAATGTTGTTCCATATCGACATCCGCAGACTGGGGAGGGTTGATAAAATCAGCATCAGCCTGACCTCCCTGCGCTGCTGTCCCGACGTTCTTTCGCGTGCTTCGTTTCGATGAAGTGCTGGCTTGATGTTTATCTTTCGAGCAAGGACAGCAGTTCATCTGGCACTCCGCTTGTAGGAACTCAATCATTTCTTGAGCACGGTCTGCCCGCTTTCTCTCCCACATGACCTGCATCGACAGCTCCTCAATCTCCATCTCACTAGCAGCGGACGAGACAATCTCCATAGTGGACAGAGAGACACGAGGCACATCCTTGGCCGAGTCCCGTTTTCGCTTCTTCTGGGCCTTCTTAGGGGCCTCGAATTCTTCTTCGGGTTCGTCGGCGACTGGCAGTGGCAGGCGTCCTTCGGCAGCAATACGCGCAACTTCTTCGTTCTTGGCGGCAGTTTTGAACGCATCCCGCTCTTGCTCGACGAGCTTTACACGCTCCAGTGCCTTGTCGAGCTCCTCTTGGATGCCAACCATTTGGTAGCGTGCAGTGAAGGCCTCTTGTTCCCTAACTTTGCTCCTCTCCTTTTCACGCTCTATGTTTTCTTCGTTGATCTTGGCCGCGGTGCGCGCTGTTTTTAGCTCCTCTTGCAGTTTGACGATTGTCGATTGTGATTTAAAGTTTTCTTTTCGCGCTCGACGGATTTCTTTTTCCCAGAGCGCTTGGGTGTGTGCGTGCGTCTCCTTTGCTCGACCGTAGCTGTCCTGCGAGGCATGTCAGCCGTTTACATATCAGGATAGTTGGATTAGGAAGCTAAGCTTACCATGACAGTCTCTAGACGCTCTCCGACTTTTCGCTCACGGTCTTTGCCCTCTTCGGCAGCCGCTCGCAGTGCCTTGTTCTCGTCTCTGAGGCGTCGCATTTCTGCCTCTGCTTCTTCACGGCCGACGACTGCTCGCTTCAGAGCTGCTTCGGCTGTCTTTCTCTCCAGCTTTCCCTGGCCGGACATGATGTTGAACTGGCTAATCTTTTCCAACACAGGGCTCTCGTAGCCGTCTAGTCTGGTGGGTGTCATGCCGGACATACCCGACATGTTGGAGTCGCGGCGGTTGACCCGTTCAGGCGTCACCTCTTGGAGCGGTCCTGTTACTGACCCCGTCGGGGTCGAGCTTCCGTCCATGGTTGATGAAGATAGAGCCGCTGTCGTTTCGTATTATCGTCCTTCTCGCCACCTCGTGGCTTGCAAACGATTGCGGCTGCTTTTACGCGTCGTGTCCTGCGTCGTTAGTTGAGCTTGCTAACCTCTAATTCTATGTTTACACTGTGGGATTACTAGCCCAAAGTGGACTTGGCAGTCGGGTGGAGCTCCGTTGCCGTGGCGACGACCTCGGGGCCCATGTTCACTGCCAGACAATGGTTGGTGATACACCTGTCATGGCACAGTGAGACGGGTAATTTGCGATTGAACAGATCTTTCAAAATTGCTTTTGCCAAGATGGGATATTACTTGACCTTATTGGTCTCTCAATATTCCGGTAATTACAGCATTTTAGAAACGACCGAGTTCTGTCCAAACTAGAAGACGTGACGTCACGTGCAGTATCTTGGCTCAGGTGCCGTATTCTATCGGTTATTAATAAAGGATTACCCGTTTAGGACAGCTTGCGCTCGTCCATCAGTATCAATCGGTTGCACTAGATTACAGCCCCCAACTGTTCCCTGTTCATCACCTAATTTTGCAATTACTTGAATCAAATTGATCCTGGGTCTCTGTGAGCTCTTGCAACAATGGCTGACTCCGAGGTTCGCCAGCGAAAGGGGAAGGACAGCAATCCCAAAGGCGACAGCGACAGCGCAAAGATCCGCGCCAGAGCCCGCGCCGACGACAAGGTGTCTGGCAAACTGGACATCTTGAGGGTCCTGACGTTTCTGTTTCTGGCATCATGCGGTCTCAGCTATGTTCTCAGTAGCGGCGAGAGCTTCTTCTGGGGAATGAAGAATAAGCCGGATTACCTGAGACCTGAGTGGTGGAAAGCCAAGCTGGTAAGCCGGCTCCCAAAACTACAAAAAGGAGCTGTTATACAAGCGCACGGGTTTAAGCAGGATAGCTAACATGAAAAAAACTCGAAATCTGCAGTCTGTCCCGATTTACCTAACACCCGACGAGCTCGCCGCATTTGACGGATCCGAACAGGGCAAGCCAGTGTACCTCGCCATCAACGGCACCATCTACGACGTCACCAACGGCATGCACATGTACGGCAAAGGTGGCTCCTACAACGCCTTTGCCGGCCGTGATGCATCCCGCGCATTCGTCTCGGGCTGCTTCAAGGAGGACCTGACTCCCGACATACGCGGCCTCGAGGAGATGTATCTCCCGCTCGACGATCCTGCGATTGACTCGCAGTACACCTCGACAGAGATGGCTGCCATGCAGGAACAAGAGATGAAGGAGGCCAAGGAGAGGGTGTACAATGGCCTCAAGCATTGGGTTGACTTTTTTGCCAAGAACCGCAAGTACAACAAGATTGGCTACGTCGTTCGAGACGCCGATTGGCTTGAGAAGCAGCCCATCCGATCACTTTGCGAGAAAGGTGCAAAGGGAAGAAAGAAGAGGGCTCGCCGCACAGTTTAGGGAACTACAGTATAGTATGACAAATTGAATACACCCTAGTTTTGCAACTTGTTCTTTTTGTTCATTCCCCGTGCTTGCTACTGTAGAAATGTCACATTTTATTCATGTCTAGCCCCGTGCAGGTTTGTTTAAGCCATGGCCGCTTGCAGCCTATATTAAATGAACATCAACTCAACCAACTCCAATGCGATTAATCCATTTTCCCTCTTACAGCATCATGAATAGAGCGCTGACACCGACCAGGATGGAGCTGGAAATACTAGCGGTGGAAGCTCCAGCAGTGGCCGGCTGGCTTGTGGAACTGCCAGGCGCACCAGACTCAGAGCCGGATGGCGACTCGCTGCCCCCAGTAGGAGTGCTGCCAGTCTCTCCATTTCCACCAGCGTTTCCGTTGTTGCCGCCAGTCTCACCACCTGGAGTAGATTCTCCAGGAGAAGAGTTTCCAGGAGCGGAGCCCGCAGCCAGACTCTTGTAGTTCTCCAGAGAGCGCGTTGAGTTGGCGCCGGTGCTGATAAGCTGTTAATAGACCATCACAAACATATGATCATAACAAATAACTTACTTTTCATTGATTACCATGACCATTCCCTTTTCGCAGTGAGGTCCCTGCGCGCAGTACAGCCACATGGGCTTCTTGTCGTTGACCATGATGGTAAAGACTGGAACTTCATTCTTGTCTGAGCTTGCTGCGACGGGCTGGAAAGACGAGTCCACGGCAGTTCCGTTGCTGCTCTCCAGCGGTACGCAAGGGTTGTCAAAGTTGGACTGAGTGACTGTGTGGTTGCCGGCCCAGAACTGGAACTGCACCATGGTGCCAGGCTCGGCTTTGATGTTCTCGGGCCAGAACTTGAGGCCAGTTGCGTTGTTGACGGGATTGCGGCCGACGGAGACGACTTGGACGTCAACGGCTAAGAATATTCATGTTAATAATTTCGTTCAATACCTTACTGTCAGAGCAAACATACCTTGCGCGGCGCCAAGCAGGGCCGTTAGAGTAGCGGCGGTAAACTTCATGATGCTAGATGAAGTCTGTGTGTTGATGGTGTGGTTGTATGTAGTCCTGTTCCCTTCACCAAAGACCAGACCGAAAGATTGTACAGTGGGTATGTGCTACCAGAGCGACCAACAGAGAATCGTTAGAAAAGATCAGGCGAAAAACAGAAAGGCCTGTAAGTGGTCCGAAAAGAGACAATCGTGCTTTCGACAAACGAGAAGAGAAAGAAAGACAAGAGAGAAAGATAGTATTGAGAAAGAAAGAGAAGATTAATGAAACAAGAACAGACGGGGTAAAAGGCAAGATATAAAACCAAAGGACAATAGAAACAATGGAGAGGGCTCCAACTGAGCCGGGAAGATCCAAAACACAAGTTATTTAAAGTGAAATGCTCGGCCTGCTCAACGCCGGTTACAGCTACCTGGCTGGCCCCTGCCTCTGGAGCTGTCACAATGATAACCCCCTGTTCGTCTGGAGATTTTTGGTGTGCTCGTCTCATGTTTCTTGCGTGGCGTTGAGGGTTTGGTGGTTTCCAAAACGGTAGCTGTGGATGCCGAAACAGGCACAGCAACGGAGTCGCCCATGAGAAATTAGTAGCGTTTGAGGCTCAAATTGCTTAGGTCTTATTGATCTAATTTACAATTTCGACAAAAAAGTCGTTGGTAAATTTTAGGGGTTGTTCAACTTTATTTTGGCGGTTGTTACCGTAGGACCAGTCTTCGCAACTAACGCTTGTAAGTCACGATCGCCGACACTACCACCACTGCTGGCTAATACCAACTAAAATCCCGGATAAAATTGTCGAAAACTGTGAAGAGTTTTCTAATCCATTATTTCGATATTGGGCCTCCCCAAAATTAGCGTGGCACAGTCGCTGCCTCACCTCGACCGTCCTCCGACGCGGACGAGACGACACCGGTTTCAGACCCGGCCCCACACCTCCGTGCAGTGCCTCTCTCTTTCGCCTTGAACGACAGACCACCGACTCGAACTCGCAAAAATTGCAAAGTACCAAAAGAGTCAATTGTTCCAGAACCGCGCCGAAGATCTATATGGGAGATGTGACACGAAAGTCCTCTGTCTCTTGTTTCTGTGATACCGGACAAAAAGGTATAAGCCACCCTTCTCCTTGCAACAGGCTTGTTCATTTCACAAAGCTCGTGCACGGGCTGTACAGCTGAGCTTTGCGTTTCCATTGAAGCTTTCAATGCCTTGTCTATAATGTAATTTTATACGGATGCTTATCCATAGAAAATTTGTATAAGAACAACGGTCGCCTCTATCCGCTTTGTCACTTAAGCCAAGGGAAGCTAAGGAATGGCTATCAAGCTCCATCCCGGGGTCTCGACGTCCGGACGCATTTTGTACCGTCGTGCCGTGATAACCATCGCAGTGTATCGTATCTCATTAATGAATCGTACTGTAAACCATTCAAAGATCCAACAGTAATTGCGGCGCAATCTTTTCCAAATCCTCAACCTACATTCGTCCCCATCAATGTCAGCCACGCTCATACCACACAAGTAAACCAGTATCAACAATTCCAATTCAAAAAACTAGTCATTCTTACCTCAAGAAACCCAGATCTCTTCTCAACCGCCGTCCGCGCAATAGCCTCCCTCACAAACACATCCACATACCTGCCCACGGCGCCATTCGCATCCCGCGAAATCCGCGTGGCATCCTTTTCAAAGAACTCGTGCAACACACGCGTAAGCAGATTCTTGGGGATCGTCTTTTCCGGCTCGCCGCTGCGGTTTGCTGCTGTAGTCGTAGCTTGTTGCCGCCTGGGTGGAGGAGGAGGAGCCGGTTCCTCCTCAGCTTCTTCGTCCATGTCTTCGTCTTCGGCCGAATCAAACGGGTTGCTGGACTCATCGCTTGATTCACGGGCGTTGCTGCGCCTAACGTTGGTGCTGCCTTGCGGCCGACCTCGCTGGCCGCCAGTCGTTTGCTTTGGAGGCATTGCGGGAAATTGTTCAGATAAATTTGTTTAGTTTACCAGACAATCTCTATTGAAGAAGTATCCGGCGCAATCGCGTCCTGACCGTGACGGTGGTGGGGTCCAGTTAGTCAGCTACAAACGGAAGTGCGACAAGACACGCAGTAGAATAAAAATTGTCACAAGACGGCTATCAAGTCGCAAGAGGCACATAGTTTATCTGGAACCAGTGTTCGGTTGATCTAACAACAAGGGAAATTGCGTAGGTGTATAAATTACAGCGATTTAGAAGAAGCATGGCAGAGCCAAAAGAAAAAGTACGCCTTGCCAATGCCAGTCTAATTCGCGCATCGGCAGTTGCAGAGAGAACCACAGCCAGGTATCTGCCCCCAACTTCCCTCACAGTCAAACTTTGCTCAACTCCATTTTAGATCGCCTGCCTTCCTCCATTCCAATCTAACAACACAGTTTCTATACAGTAAAGTGGGTCGTCACGGTATTTAACCAGAGCCACCACCGAAGGCCTTGCCGAACATGAGGACCTGGAGCTTGTCGTAGATGGACAGGACACCAGCACCGGCGACACCACGGAGAATGTTGGCACCAGCACCGTTGAACAGAGACTTGACACCGTTCTTGGCAATGATCTGCTTGGCGGCATCGAAGGAGCTCTTGTACTTGACGGCCTCACCAGAGGTCATCATCATGCGACGACGGATGGTGTCAAGAGGGTAGGCAGCGATACCGGCACCGGTGGTGACACCCCAACCGAGAAGGAAGGAGGCAAGGAAGTTGTCGGAGAGAGAACCAGTGAGGAGGACGGGCTTGAGAGAGTCGTACATGCCGAAGTAGAGACCACGGTAGACGATGATACCAGCAACGGAGGGCATGAAACCACGGTAGAGACCGGAGATACCGTCAGAGGCGAGGGTCTTGCGGTAGACATCAATGAGACCGTTGAACTGGCGCTCACCACCCTTCTTGGCGTTCTTGGCGTCGTTGGCCAGACGGGTACGGGCGTAGTCCAGGGAGTAGACGAACAACATGGAAGTGGCACCAGCAGCACCACCGGAGGCCAGGTTACCGGCCATCCACCAGGCGTAGCCATCACGCTCCTTCTTGAAACCGAACATCTTCTTGAACTTGTCGCGGAAAGCGAAGTTCAGGGCCTGGGTAGGGAAGTAACGGATGACGTTGGCAGTGTTACCACGCCACAGGGACATGGCACCCTCATCGGCCATGGTGCGGCGGAAGCAGTCTCCGATGCCAGCGTAGCGGCGGTCAAGACGGCCAGACTTGATCATCTCATCCTGTTTTCAATTGGTCAGTATGAAACAATTAGGAGATTGAAGAAGCAGGTCTGTTGGGTCTGTTGGGTGAGGACGAACCTGGTTCTGGATGAGGAGCTTAACACGCTCAATGGGGGCGGCAGCAGTCTTGGAGACAGCGGCGGAGACACCACCCACTACAAACAGGTTAGCTGAGATGTCGTCACGGAAAATTTTCCCACGGCAAAACTCGTAGATATCAAGTATCGATTCGAATTCGCCAAGCAGAGTTTGCATGGATAATACATACTGAGGAAGTCGGCAAGGAAGGGCTGTGAGAAGATCATTATTAGCTAGCTGTTCATCCAGGGGCGACGGGCGACGAGGGAAATTTTTCGTGTTGCGCCGAGACGATTGCAGAGGAGGCGGCAACGAGGCAGCACAGGCGATTGAGACTAGCCTGTATGCTTAACCAAAATTGATGCTGCGATGTTCCAATTGATCATTGAAGCCATCGCGGATCAAAAATTCGTCCCTATTACTGCCTCTCCTGCGGATCGCGGCGGCACAACGCGGCATTTCCGTCGGCCAGGGGCACCAAAAAGGTTGACAACTTACCGGCATGCCCAGAACCTTCTGCTTTTCGGGAGGAGACATTTTGGCTGTTAAGGTGCTTTCCCGGTAAAATGAACGAAAAAGACGGAGGGGAGATTTGGGGATGAAAGGAAAAAGAAGACAAGTGTGTCTGGGGAAGTCGAGCGAAATAAATTCTTGCTCGTCCGGAGGGTGGCCAGGGTTGGGGGGGAGAAAGGAAAAAATTGCTGCGGGTCTGGCGAAAGGGACAGTTCTTTTCTAAAGCGAGTCTTTCCGGGCCTGCGCCTGGGAGCCCCAGGCTGCCCACCTCACAAAGCAAAGCACGCTCCTTTCCATGGCAACACAGTTCTTCTGGCCTCAGGCGCCGACTCCACTGTGGCCAGGGGATCCAGAGTTACCGGTTCACCCCGAGGTTCCTTTGGCGCGGCCACGCTCAGGATCTCAGGTACACGGTACCCCGACCAAGAAACTTTTTTTTTTTCCCGTTTCTGGGAGTGCTCTCCCTCGTAATTAACGTGTCATGTCTGGTTTGCTGCCGCCTACCTAGGTACGAGTAGCTGCATTTAGGCTCCGTTTCTCAAGGCATTCGCCGTGTTCGAATTGCAGTTTACAGGGACCATGATGGCACTGTACGAGCATTAGTTTGTCTCTCCAGGTCCTCCAACTCTCTGTTTGTCATTGGCGCCGCGTTCTGACGCGGGACGTCTACAGGTTGCATTAGCCGTGCCCGTAACGATTCAGTAATTACGTACCAAGTAGTAACAAGGTGCTCACTTTGTTCTAAATTGGCTTGCGCCGCAATCAAAATGACATGCGCATACTGCAATGGAGCCCAATTGGTTTTCTTATTTCTTTCCGCTGTCCGTTACTGCTACCATAACCAACAATCCCCGGCTTCTAGAAAAAGACTCTTTGTTCCAACTCACTGGTCTTCGCGTCACTACCTATGCGCCACATCGGAGGTACAGATACTTCGGCCTGCAAAGTACTCCGCCAAGTCTCCGCAGTGGCGGTTGGGCCGAGCTAGATGCCCCTGTGTCTCCCTGAACAGCAGCCCCCTTCCGGCCGACTTGTTGCGGCTAAAATTACAGGCAAATATTGTACTGAAAAGACCAACAGGCGACCTGGCTGGAATATAACCGTACATGATGCATGAACACATTGAATCTGACATGCGAGATCAACAATGCGCTACAACCTATAGTATTGGTTCGCGACATGCGCCGCCTACAGCACCACGCAGCTTTGCTCTGTATTTTGGAGCTTCTTCTTTTGCCTAGCGCGGAAATAATAAGGGTACAGTAAAAATTGTCATTTTCGTAAGCTTTCAGCGCTGTGCTCACGTCCCGATCGGGAACCCCGGCCGCGGCTTTGGCAACCGGCCTCCCATTGCCCGGCGACACCAAACAAGGACTGCTCCGGAATGATCAAACGGATCTGCAGTTGGCAGGAATTGTCAAAAAGGGCATTTCCCTGAAACATGATGTTTGCTTTTCCTACCCTTCATCTATAAGTTTCATCATTAGGTGCGGCCAACCGACCTTCTCTGCAACGCAATCTGCTTAAATGAGATACTCTATCCCGGTGCCACCGAAGTGTCCACTGTCGAGTGTCACATGAAATTGACAAGCTGTGACGTAAATGGATTAAAGGAATTATGCATGAGATAATTGTTCATTATATATTTTTAGCTATCCAGCGTCTCCGGCGCTGATGATTTGACGTCAAAGCCATCGACCTTTTTTGCACCACCACAGACTCGAGGTCATGTGTTATATCACGTGAGACAGAAATATTCAACTGAACCTCTGTTCGGCGACGCCAAATAGCTGTATGAATATAAAATATATGTCATAAGAGTTGGCTTGATCCTAAGTGTGACTTACTTTGGCTACGCATATCCTTATTTCACACAAGTGCCCTACGATGCTGCTCTGTCCGGGTGGGAATTGACCTGCGTTGTCGGTTATCTACCTCGCAATGTCTTTCACAACTGCCCTACGGCTTCATCGACAATCAGAGCCGTATGGTGCTCTTTGGACCATCCCGGCAGTCCTCGAAACCCCTCGTCATGGCACAACCGATCACTTAATGCAGCCAAAGACGCAGTCGTGAAGATCTTTGTTTCATTCCGTTGCCTCATGCTTGAGCATTTTGGGCTCCCTAGGTATGCTAAACCGAGTATAAAAGCGTCCCAACCAGGCAGTATCTGCCTTGCACCAATTCTCCATCCACTGGCCCTTCTATTGATTAGGCCATAACAGACGCCAAAACTTCCAGACTGAAAAAACTTTGTATCGGTTAATTTAGGCAGTGCCAACGGTACGGGCTGTGAAACAGTAAATCGTTAGCATTTTCATACTCTATTTCTTCGTAAAATTTCTCATGCTCGCGGCGGGGGAAGTCGTACTGTAGATCTTCATCTTGCTGTGGGTGACAACAGGCTTGATCATGCCCTTCTCCTCGAGGTCGGCGATGCACTGGCGGGCCAGCGAACCGTTAATCTTCATGCGGTCGACGAGGGTGGCAATGGTGACGAGGCGGTAGGACTGGACATCCTTGTAGAGCTTGTCGGACGTGCTCTTGTCGAGGATGACAGAGTGCTGGGCCTTGTCCTTGACCTTGCCCTTTGACCACTTCTTCTTTACTGGCGCCTGCGATTTCGACACTAGTTAGTCCAACAGCACTTTCTTGTTTTATTTTCCCTTTCGGACGCTCGCTCGGCGACAGAAAAAAAAATTAAATTATATCGTCGTTTTCGCGGCGTTGGGGGACAAGCGGGCGGGCGTACCATTTTGATTTGATGTGATTGACGGTTGACGGAATATGGAGGAACGGGATTTTTTGCCAGAGGAGCAAAGTCACCTAAACAGTTGAGCCTGGCTGCCCGCACTGGGAGACCCGCACTGCACGCTGCAAGGTGCGGGCAAGGGCAGGCTTGCCCTAAGAATTGTGGTGGGCAGGGTACGTACCTAAAATTTTGTCCCGCGTGATTGGCCCAGTGGACACCCACCAAAATTTCCAAACCCTCCTCTACCGAGCCAGACCTCCAACTTCTCGAAAAATCCCATCACGACATCGACCAATACTAACCGCAGTCTCTCGCCATCTACGGAACCACGACTGCAATAGCCAACATGTCTGCTGAGGCTGGAGAAATCGAGGTCCCCTCACACATCCTCCCCAAGGATGTCGCCAAGGAGGTCGGCAACGTCAAGTTGTTCAACAAGTGGGACTACCACGATGTCGAGGTTCGCGACATCTCGCTCACGTACGTCTACGCAAAACCCCCGTGGCCGAGCCCATCTGCGGCTCTGCGAAACGAAAATATACTGAACTGCTTCTAACGGACTCAATTGAATAGCGACTACATCTACCTGGCCAAGCCCGTCTACGTCACCCACTCCGCCGGCCGATATGCCACCAAGCGATTCCGCAAGGCCAGCTGCCCTATCATTGAGCGTCTCACCAACTCTATGATGATGCACGGCCGCAACAACGGCAAGAAGCTCATGGCTGTCCGCATCATCGACCACGCCTTCGAGATTGTGAGTTTAAACCTGGCCTACCGCACGCCACGTCGAAAACCTCGAAGCCCACACACCGAGATGTATCGAGACTGCGAGATGGGAAGAATTGCAGAAAGAGCTAACATGTCAAAATTTTCTAGATCCACCTCATGACCGATCAGAACCCCATCCAGGTTGCCGTTGACGCCATTGTCAACTGTGGTCCCCGTGAAGACTCTACCCGAATTGGCTCTGCCGGTACCGTCCGTCGCCAGGCGGTCGATGTTTCTCCCCTCCGAAGAGTCAACCAGGCCATCGCTCTCCTCACCACCGGCGCCCGTGAGGCTGCTTTCCGCAACGTCAAGTCTATTGCCGAGTGCCTTGCTGAGGAGCTGATCAACGCCGCCAAGGGCAGCAGCAACTCTTACGCTATCAAGAAGAAGGACGAGCTGGAGCGTGTGGCCAAGAGCAACCGATAAACGGTGCAAAGGAAGGATTGTGTTATGGATGGAGTGTGGCTTTGGCGTGGTTCTGGCATCTTTCAGAATTGCATTTTTGCGTTTCGGGCATGGGAACGCGGGCTATGGATTGTGACCAAAAAGTGTCTAAAGTCTGAATAAAACTGGGCTCTAAAAGAGTCCTCATTTGAACAAAACCTTGTTTGCTACTACACTCGTCTGGGATATGTTTTGCGTGATTGGTGAAGGAAGTTGACTTTAGGCAGTGCTGTGTCAGACCTCAGTCGCGCGTGCATAGGACCAGCTTGTTAGGTCACAGCTCACTCGACGGAGACATACGACCACATTGGAAATGCTATTCGTGAAAATCTATAATCATTATGTATGGTTCAGCTCCTGGCTGGCAGCTCTCTAGTAAATACGCATTTGCTTGACACCTATCGGCAAACGCAAAAACATGCCGACGTGCTGTATGCCTTCCTCCCACCAAGACCCCATTTCCTCGTCGACTTTGAACCCACAGCGTTCAAAAATGGCCGTTACTTCTTTGGGAGTATGGACGCATACGAGTCCTCCCCATGAAGGAATCTCCGTTTCCCTTGAAGCGCCGACTTGCTCGAGACCTAGTTCCGTGATACTAGGGTCAAAATAGGAAGCATTGTCCTTGAGCCAGCCAAGAGCCGTGTTAATCATTAAAGCTGCCAAGTTGCTGCCACGAAAGTCCTTTTGCACAGCCAGACGGCTCAGCTTAACATATGATTCCCGTCCATCGTGAAAAGTAGTGGTGCGATCCTGCACAAAGGTGCTAGCAGCAGCCGGATCCTCGTCTGCGGGAGCGGGCTTCTTCTCCTCGCCCTCCAGCACGCCTTTCCAATACTTGCCGCCTGGTATGGGATGCAGGCCGTGCGGAAAAGGTACGATCCTAACGGTACCTATCGGGGTGGTCCGCGTCGAGCTCTTGCGCGGCTGGATTACATTACCGGCCTCGTCTCTAACTTCATGTTCTTGGGTGGTATGGATGCTTGCATATGCAACCCAGTGGCAACTGCGCGAATCGTCTGGGCCAAACTCGTTTTCCGACGCAACGCTCATCTCGTCGACAAAGACATCTTTTCGGACTTCCATTGCGTCGAGAAACGTCGACGGTATTGAGGCCGGCTGGTCTTCTCGCGGGCGGCCATGCTTGAATCCTTCGAGCTTGCTAGGCTCAACGAGGGATATGAACGGCGTGCCCATGGCAGGCGACGGCAGCGCAGGGCTACAAAGTCCAAGTTTCAGGTTTTCGGTGAGACGGAGACGTCTTTGGACAAGGTCTGACGTATAATGTGAAGAGAATATATGACGGAAATAGAACAATGATGTCGCTTCAGCTGGGAGGGGAGCGGAGGATATTGCTGAGTTGTTTAATGGGGGGGCTGTTGAATGATATGACGTTGTGTCAAAAAAGTGCCTTTCAGACCGCCGCTAAGCACCCTTGCGCGCTGGGCGGAGAGGCGCCATTGGAGATGATCGGTGCCAGCTGTTCGGGCCAAGTGGACACAGGACAAGCGGGCAAACAGCGAAGTCAAAACGGAAGAGGTGAGTCGATTTTTGAAAGGGAGCAAAAAATGAAATACAGGCATACTATTTTGCTGCGCATATTTTGATATTTTGTATACATTTTCGGGAGTAGAGTCGCCAGATAACATTCAGATGCAGTCGGAATAGAAACTACTAATATTAAGCGATGCAACGCTACTGCAGAGACACGACGTCCCTAGGTGGGGGTGGTGAGTACTCCGTAGGCGCCAGCAACTCGGCACAGCCAAATATCGCGGACTTGGAACTTTCAGTGTCATTCACACCAGAGCTATTTTCGTAGCAACGCTGCTGAACGTGACACACTTTGCATAACTGCATTCATGCTACATGGAGGCGTCTGATCTCGTCGGATTTTACCTTAAGCACAGTCATATATTCCAGACAACGCGGAGTGAGTGGTCTTGAGCTAAGGCGGCCTGAGCGTGCAGGAGATCTCAGAAACTGCGGTTCGGTAGGTAAAAGGGTGGTGTAGGGCTTCGATGCGTTCATTGCGCTGTTTTAGCCGTTGTAATAAATTGATTCAGGATCCCGGTTCACCCATGCGCCAAGTACGGCATGTCATTTCATTTCGTTCAGGACAGTACTATACAGGACATCCCAGCTCTATAGCGACCAATTCGTTTGTTTGCAGGTACCTATTGTGTGCTGGATGCAGCGATACTGCCCATGCCTTGAGGCAGCCCTGAGAAAAAAGATCGGCTAATACCTACAGTAGTGTTTCCTTTTGGCGGTGACGTTGTTGTCGTCTGAAGGTGGCTGGCCGAGAGGAGTAGGTACTTGGATTTGTTTTGCCCCAAAGTCCATCTCCTCGATTGACACTGCAGGAGGGTACAAGATTTAGCAGGACGACGCAAGTATACTCTTTCTGTTTCTGGCCACAGACGTTGAGAGCCTGCAACGGCACGGACCAAACGCATGGGCGCCGCCCTAAAACAGCCAAACTCTGGCCCTCCGAAGGACCCCACAGCGCTAGCCCACGCTAAGCTAGGGAGGTTCCGTGCACCTAAAGAAGCAATCAGCACGGCGAGGCCACGCGCGGGAGA
Organism: Lecanicillium sp. LEC01; assembly: GCA_002242745.2. Taxonomy (NCBI): domain Eukaryota; kingdom Fungi; phylum Ascomycota; class Sordariomycetes; order Hypocreales; family Cordycipitaceae; genus Lecanicillium; species Lecanicillium sp. LEC01. The sequence continues at coordinate 66,354 of NIWZ02000055.1, forward strand.
CGGGCGCCAGGTATGGGCAGACAGACAGCTTATTCTCGTGGCTGGCAGCTGCAAATTCCCATTCCCTTATTTTCGTTTGGGCCATCTGCGTAATATACATACTGCTTTTCAGCATTTATGCACTTTTTTCCAAACGAAGCAGGCTTTTTTCTAAGCTTTGGTTATTGCACTTTCATCGTTTTGCAGAAATATTCGAACCCGGGTAGCTTGATTTGTCGCCCGTTTCTTGGAGCTACCCTGCCCCCAAGACTAGGGACGGGTGTGCCTGATCCACCGCTTACTCCATCTCGCACACGCTCTGCTCAGGGGTGTGCGCAGGAGCCCAAACGAGAGCCAGCCACGGCAGTTTGAGGCACTGTTGAATATTTGGTGGGCTTTCCAGACGGTAGTCTTCACTAACATACTATATTCTTCGTTTCTGTCCATGCACCATTGGCGTTTGCCGGCCTTTTCGTCAAGATTATTCCAAGCTTTGCTCGGCTTACACGGCTACCGGAGCTTAGCTTCATGTCGCCAGCATCGCTTCCCCTGAGCGACTAGCAGTGACGACCTTTTATCCCGGCCAATTTGATGCCACGGCTCGACTATCTGCAGTAACAGCTGCGCCGATTACCCGACCTCGTTTCCTCTTCTCACAGCCGTCGCCCATACTGGCGGCGTGCAAAATTCAATCGCCATGCCTTGGCAACCACTCCCGCGCATCGCCTTTGCCGTTGCGACTTTCCCCTTTACCGCCGAAGGCAAAGCCGATCTGCCTCTCGAGATTGGCGATGAGCTTTATATCATAGAAGAAACGTCAGACGGAAACTGGCTAAGGGGATATCTCGTTGCCCCTCCCAGTCTACTTGCGGGATTGACCTCGGTTCAGGGACAAACGCTGGAAGCTCGAGTCTTCAGTGGCATCTTTCCCCGCAGTTGCGTCGAGGTGCGAGAGCTTCTTGGTGAGCCTGAGGATGTCGAAACCGCCGTGAATGCCGCAGCGGACAGCGCCTTGGGCGATGATGACGAACAAAATACCGCAAAGGGCTCGGCCAAGAGTGGGCTTGCAAACGTGGCCTGGGATACGGAAAATCCAACCACGGCTACACCAGCGACCACCACCAAGAAGCGAGCACCACTGCAGGAGCTTCCTAATGGTACCACAGGGAAGCTCTCTGTGCCTGTCAGACGTGAGCCCGATGCAGGCAGGCCCCCCGCGCCAGTGCCCATGCTAAAAATTGGCGACGAAACACCAACCTCGGCCGAAGAACCCTTGATAGACGAGATATCTTCATGTTTGCGCGAATGGCATTCAAAAAATCTCCATCAACTACTCCTCTCCAGAGAGTATGGAAAGCTTGACAAGCTCTCTCAGCTAATTGGCAACTTGAACGTCCACCGACAGCAGTTTCTATATAACGTTCTCACAACTCAAGAATACCAGACGCTGCGGGAGAAGACTGTGTGGGATCTTGTCCAAGTAAACAAGCTCTGCGGAGGCGAAGTGATTGTACGAGACCCGACTGCTCGCGGCCGGATCCTGACTGGCGACGACTCCGTGGTTGCTTTAACCGAGCTTCAATCCAAAATGAGTCTCCTCAATGAGCCTCCGAAACCGAGCGTCGAGCTCACAAGCCTACACCACTTGTTGCTTGATATCAAAGGCTTTGCGGGAACATCCAGTGAGGCAACCTCACTAGTTGCCTATTTAGCCAACAAGGGAAAGCATGACAAGCCCATAACCTTGTCCGAGTGCTTCAGCATCGAAGTTCCTGCCGGGAGAACTATGGGGTCGCTCAGCCACGACTCTTCGATGCGGACGCTCTTCACTGACTTATCCAGTCAAGATGTCGGAGATTCACCCGCTGCTGAATCAGAGCTCTACCTAGTCATTAAAGTAAATGCTTCTCAGCAGGTGATGCCTAGCATTCCACTATCACGATCTGGCACGCTAAGTGACAACTACTACACGCGTGATCAAACAAAGTCGCTTCCAGTTGGAGGCAGGTCTTCAAGAAGGAGTTTCATGTGGGGTGGTGGCAAGTCCACAAGGTCAACATTTTCTCGCGGCTCTCAGTTTGGAAAGATGGATCCTGTAAACGAGCAAAACGGTGACCGGCCATACACGAATCGCGCAGAGTCTCGCGATTACCAGGGTCCGCCAAGTACTGCGGGCTCGCAATTGGGTGTGCCTCTTGACGAAGCGCAAACTGTCGAGAGGACCGTTGGTATTGGCGTTATGAAGCTCAATGTTGTCATGAAACAAGAGGAGGAGGTTGAGCATGTTGTCAGCATTTGGTCACCAACCGCAAAGCCAACAAGTGACAAGGATTCCGAAGAATGGGCTCCAATCATTCGGGAGCTCATTGATAGCCCATCCGAGTTTTTCGAAAAGTCAAGACGTGGCGAGAGGCTACAGGTATCCGTGAAGCCATTTGACTATCCTGACTCCGATGAGCTTATCAAAGCTACCCCGACCATTCTAGCCGGCGTCTCCAAGACTAGCAGGATTGGATTCTCTGGCGCGCCGACGAAACCCCGATCTGATATCTATGTGACACTTAACATCGCCGCACTGGCGAAACAAAATCTGCTGTCCAGATACGGAGGTAGCGCTACTAGCATGCCCAGTGGGTTACAGGCGGCCAATTTGCAAGTGAGCCTTGAAGTACGAAAACAGTCAGGTGTCAAGTTTGAGAACTCCATCTTTTCATCATCCAACAGCGAAGGCCTAACTACTTTCAAATCCGTCGCGGCTGAGCGAGGAGAGTCATGGAACCAGACCTTACGCCTTTCACTTCCACCTACAGATATTGCCAATACCCACGTTGTCATGTTCCTAAGCGACATGCCTGGTCCACCATTTGCCGTCGCTCACATGCCTCTATGGGATAACCAGGCCTTTATTAGGGACGGCACTCACGGTCTATTACTCTATAAAATAGATGAATATACCTCGACGCCACAGCCCGGTCCATCAGGAAAGGGCGGCTATCTATCTTTGCCCTGGGCGCCACGGGGCAAGGACGAGCGATCCGTTGAAGTCACCGGTCCGCTTGCGTTGCTCCTCGTTGACACGTATCTCTGTAGTACGAGATTTTCGCAGAACAGAATAATCCTGGGGCTCTTGAAGTGGCGAGAGTTGTCAGCCGATGATCTGACGACCGTCTTGCGGCAGCTTAACTTTGTCCCGGAGATTGAAGTCGTCAAACTGCTCGGTAATGTACTGGATAGTTTGTTTGGCATTCTTGTCGAGCACTCTGGTAACGATGAATATGAGGATTTGGTCTTTACAGCACTTGTCAGAATGCTGGGTATTGTTCACGACCGGCGCTTCAACCTGGTCCCTCTTGTCGATCAGTATGCAGAGACTCAGTTTAACTATCCGTTTGCTGCGTCATGCCTCATCCGAGCCTTTACTCGTCTACTCCAAAACCCGACCGAACCCGAGACGGCCAGGAAACTCAGAGCGACGTTCAAGGTTGTACGGCATGTTCTCAAGTTCATCACTCACGCCCGCGACCAACAGATAGAAAAGGAGGCTGGAATAGGAATCACTTCCTCCGCTCAAGGCTTTACACGACAAATACGGTCCATATTTAAAGCACTGGATGGGATGATGCGCAATCCTTCGCCAGTCCTTGTCGGCAGCCAGACTTTGGCTGTGCAGCATTTCCATACGTGGCTTCCTGAGCTCACAAACATGCTGACTGCAGAGGAGATTCTTCACGTGGCCATTGACTTTATGGACTCATGTAATGATGTCAAGGGGAAGCTGATATTGTACAAGCTGGTACTGATTGTCAACTATTCCAAGCTTGACATCTTTTCACATCCAGACCAAATGTCAGCCTTGAGCGCCAATACGGTCCGATGGATAAGCCCTCTTTGGGGACACGTTGCAGTGATGAATGACCAGTGGAGGAGCCAAATCCGCCTCTGTTGCACGATCCTTGCTAATCAGATGGACCATCTCGGTCCTGAGATTCCTGATCATGTCCCAAGAATCGTCGACTCGTACTTGTCGATCTTGGCTGCCCCTCAGAAGCCGCGAGACAAACTCTCTCTTTTGTTTCCTACGACTTACCCATTCCCCAGCAAAGCCGTTTCTAGTCATTTATGCTTCGATGAGGCATTGGCTGAGCTATCAGCTGTTCTATCAGCGGTCTCGAGCTCATCTGGTGGCATGCAGCTGGAGCTTGCTGAAGCTGATCTTACCACAATGCTTGAGAATCTTCTTCGGGTGCAAATGAGTGTCCTTACCGGCGAGGCGTACCCCGAGGGCTGGCTGAGCGTTCACATCTATCACCACAAGTCGTCCATGCACATGTTGCAGCATCTCGCGACCATTATGCTGGAATCGTTGCTTCCTGATCCTGACGACGCAGAGTCATTTAACACTGAACTCTGGAAACTCTTTTTCGAAACACTCCTGAAGCTGGTCGGCAGCCCGTGCTTGGCACTTGAGACGTTTCCTGAGCAAAAGAGAAGGGCGGTTTGGAAGATTGCAGGAGACGTCCGAGAGGATGGCGCGACCTTGCTGCGTAGAACGTGGGAGGCCATTGGCTGGGACGCGACTGCAGAGGAGCGCTCTAGGTATGGCTTGGCCAAGATGGGTGGCTACCAAGTACAATACGTGCCGACGCTCGTTGGTCCCATTGTAGAGCTCTGTCTCAGCGTTCACCAAGGCTTACGAAGGATGGCAGTCGAGGTGTTGCAAACAATGATTGTCAGTGAATGGACGTTGAGCGAGGACTTGTCGGCTGTGCAGACGGAAATGATTGATTGCCTGGATAATTACTTCAAGACGAAGCCGTTGACAGAGAGCGTCTTGCAGAAACTCTTCCTTGGTGAACTGCTTGAACGCTTCGAGCCTCTGTCACTGATACCGGATGATCCTTTGTTTGCGGCTTTGCTGGAGCTCACCAGTACACTGGATGAATTCCTCGACCTGCTTGTTGCCGTTCACAGCACCGATGGCGGCAGTGGTGCGTCGGACATTATCAACCGACTTCGGTTGATGGAGTTCCTTAGAGACATGCAAAAGGAAGAGATCTTTGTCCGTTATGTGCATCAGCTGGCCAACCTCCAGTCTGAGACAAGAAACCACACTGAAGCAGGTCTTGCTCTGAGGCTCCATGCTGATCTCTACGAGTGGGATCCAAGCCAGCAAGCCCTGGCCCTGGCTGACCCAGAGTATCCTGCACAGACGCAATTTGAGCGCAAGGAGCGTATATACTTTGACATGATTAAGCACTTCGAGGAAGGCGAATCGTGGAGCAATGCTCTGACAGCTTACAAAGAGCTGCAGGCACAGTATGAGACCAACATCTTTGACTTCTCCAAGCTTGCAAGAGCCGAGCGAGCCATTGCCACCATCTACGAGACTATTTCAAAGAGCGAGAAACTTATTCCCAAGTACTTCAAAGTCACATACAAGGGGCTTGGCTTCCCTGCCACACTGAGGGACAAGGAATACGTCTACGAAGGTGCTCCTGGTGAGCGGGCTGCTGCCTTTACAGACAGGATGCAAGAACAGTATCCATCTGCCAAGCTTATTACTTCGGATAGCGTCGATGAGGTTGAGGGACAATTCCTGGTCATTGCCGCGGTGACGCCTCATCGAGACCTAACTCATCAGGTATATCAGAGAACAAGAGTACCACAGGTGATTCGTGACTTCTTGTTGTCCTCGCATCCGCAGACATTCTCCATCACGACGAAGCGCAATACGAGCGGCCACCCAGACGACCATTACTCGGAGAAGAGGGTATTCGTAACTTCGGAGCCATTCCCGACCATCCTACGTCGCAGTGAGATTATCGACAGACGTGAAGTCCGCCTTACCGCGCACGAGACTGCCTTGGAACGAGTTGTCCGCAAAACGCAAGAAATGACGGCACTTGAACGACGTCTTGCAGAGGGAGACGAGCAGAACGCTCAGCTGCTAGCGGATGCAGTTGCAATCTCTGTAAACCCAGACTCAGAACACAGCGTTGCCGTTTACCGCAAGCTGCTGCCACAGAAGAAGGCAAATGAAGACGATGATGAAGAGGAAGATGGAGATGACGTTGCAGATGAAGATGAGCCTGAACTCAGCCCTGAAAACTCGGCTATTAAGAACGCGCTGATTGATCATGCTATGATGCTCAAAAGATGCTTGTCGTTGTTTTCACGCATCAATAATCAGGTTATTGCAGCTCGACAAGAAGACTTGCACAGATGTAAGTTACACAGCGCATTTGAACACGAAAAAAAACTAACAGGCAGCAGACTTTGAATTTACCTTTGAGTCAGAAATTTCCACATTTGCTCCTCCACAAGCTCAGAAGGATTCTGTGCAGTCTACGCCTTCGACAGGGTTCAAGGGATCATCTCCGTCGATAGAACAGAGTCCAAAGTGGCAGAATGTGGCCACGCCGCTGAATGGCATCGCGGGCGAAGAGGCCGCGGTTGTACGCCAGGTATCTGTGCACCATCAGCGCGGAACGAAACTCAGCTTCCTTGGCGGTCGAAAGAAGAGCATCGACCAGCGGATGGACGGCGGTGAGCAAGCGAATGGCATGCATGAAGCGCCATCGCCTCAGGGCAGCCGTAGTGGACATTCACATAAACGCAGCACTAGCAAGGATGGCAACCAACACCGGCAGAGCTTCTTCCGCTCTCACTCTGGCGACGTTAATGGCGAGAGGCGCGGGAGCAGCCCGTCTGGTAAGGGCAGCAGCGGTGATCGGCGCAACTCTCTGGACGAGCGTAACCCAGAAGAGAAGAAATCACTTGGCGCTGGCTTGATGAAACGTGGCGGCAGCGTGCGCAAGAGATTGAGCATGTTGAAGCTTGGTATGAAGGGGAAGAGCGGAAACGATATGATGGGCAGCCTGGATGAAGAATAGAGCCTGGATGAAGAATAGGCTAATTTCGCGGGGCATTTTGAAAAAGCAGGTCTGAAAGTTTGCTCGATTTTTTCTTCTGCATTGATTGCATGGCTCTTTTGTTCGAATGAGCGCTGGCGGATTGTTATTTTTCTTTGTCATATTGACCTTTTTTTTCTTTCTTTTAATTATTCTTTGTACAGCTCGGTGTTCTGGATACCACAGGCCACGACGACTCTGGCCGATAGTTTTTCTTTAGTAGTGTATAATTGCAATACGTCTTCTCTTTACTTGTACTTTTGCATCTGGCAAGGCAATAATTACTCCAAGTTTTGTGTGGCTATTGGAACTTGGCCTGATATCTGGTACTGGTAGCCATGAAAGGCTCCGCAGGAGCCCCAAAGTCCCTTCAACCAGGCATAGATACTAGCCACTTTATTCCGTACAAGGACAATATCTTTAAAATCACCGTTTTATATAGACAAATCAACATGAAACGGTAATGATTTCCGTCTATCTACAACCTATTCACCAATACACACGTTGCCATCATTGTCCTCCTCTACTATGTACAAAAAAAACCCTGAGAAATGTGGTGGAAAGGCAAACTTGGGGGGTAAAAAAGGGGAGAGAAGAAAAAAACACCATTCTACGAAGTCAACTCAGCCATCCGCCTCTCCAGCTCAGGCACCTGTCTCAATTTCACATCCAAATCGTCCTTTTCATCCTCCAGCTTAAGCCTCTTATCCGCATCCAGCTTCGTAAAGACGTAATGGCCCTGGCCATCAAACTGCAGAATATGCGTATGATACTTCCACAGACTGCGACGGTGGCTGACCGTCATGAGCGTGATGCCCAGCTCCTTTGCGTTATCGTACATGACCTTTTCCGTCTCGAGCGTGACGCTGCTTGTGCACTCGTCGAGAATGGCGTACTTGGGACGGTGGTAGAAGAGACGGGCCATGGCGACGCGCTGCTGCAGGCCGCCGGAGAGGACGTCGCGCCATTCAGCTTCAGCGTCCCAGCCTTGGTCGTATAGGTCTACGAGGTGGTCGAGGCCGAGCGTCTTGAGGATGGAGAAGAGGTCGGCGTCGGTTACGCCGCGGGCGCGCATCTGTCGGAGTGAGTCGGGGTAGATGACTTGCTGACGGAGGGAGCCGCGAGAAAGGTAGGGGCGCTGGGGGAGGTAGAAGATGGCGCTAAAGGGCGGTTTGTGGACGGTGCCGCCGTAGACGGGCCAGAGGCCGCCGAGGATGCGGAAGAGGGACGACTTGCCGCAGCCGTTGGGGCCGACGACGAGGAGATGGTCGCCGTGCTGGAGGGAGAAGGAGAGGGCTTTGATGAGGACGTCACCGTTGGGAGAGACGATGGGTCTAGGGGTTTTAAGTTAGCGTTGGGAATAAGCCATGTGGTGGGAGCTGACTTACACATCGATAAAGGTTATGTCTTGGCTCTCGTGGATTGTGCCGCGGCCCTGGAGAACCGCTTCATTGTCTTCAATGCCACTAGCGGAAACAAGATTCTTCTCAAAGTGGCCCGACTGGATATCATCCATGACATCCAGCAGCGAAGCGACTCGAGAGGTGTAGCCAGCCAGCTCCATAATCTCACGGTACGAAAACATGATACGGCCAAAGGCATCGGAAGCACCAAGCAGCATGCGGCGGTTTGTGACGAATGACTCTGTGCGATCGCCCATATTCATGGTGACCTGGCCAGGGATTTTGACAAATACGGGCACACTGCAGAGTACGAGACCTAGGGCACCCCAGAAGTACTTGATGACAAAGTCCTCCATGAAGCCGTGGTAGAAGCGGCGGCGTAGAATGTAGTTGACGTGCTTGATGAGTGTAAAGTATCCCTTGTCGAGGGTATCCTTTTCGGCAGTGTGGCCGCCATACAGAGCGACTTCCTCGGCGTGGTCGATAAGACGCGAGTGCTGGAAGCGGAACTCACCCTCAAGACGGGCCTCGTCGGCAACATACTTGCCAAAGGGCGGCGTGAGCATGCGCATCACGTTGGCGGAGAGCTGGACGAGAAGAGACATGAAGACGACGCCCTCGCCGCCGACGCTCTTGGAGAGAGAGTACGTATAGATGGTCTAACGGACGGGGTATTAGTAGATGATCTGATGGATTGGGTCGTTGGCATACGCACCATATCGAGTATCGGCTTCGCCAAGTTGCTGTAGAGCTCAGCAAGACTATTTGAAAACTTGGAGACGTCGACAGCAATGAGCTGGTCAGGGTTCTTTATACGGTCATCAAGAGCCGAGATGCCGTAAAAGGTGAGGTTAGAGAGGTACTTGTCGTGAATGAATTGGGTGAGTCGTGTTCGATAGCTAAGTGACAGCTCGGCCTGATGATATGAAAGCTGCACAGCACACAATTTGTCAGCACTTGGTTCCTTATTAATAGTCCTTCACGGCGAAATTCTTCAATCCCTTACCATTGAATTGGTAAACGTTGCCGGAACAGCAATAAGCATCCACCACAAAATCCGCGTCAAAAACTCCTTTCCGTTGCCCTTGACCAGCGCCTTTACAATCGCACCATCCATCTCGGCAACCTTGAGACTAATCAAGGTCCGCAGCACAAGGAACAAGCTATGGCTGATAATCAGGCGCATCTCCTTGCTCCTCCACCCCGGCACAACAATGCGGACAAGCCTGAGCAAGGCGCGGAAAAACTCGCGATCCAGCGCGACCTTTTTGCGCGGCGTCTCGTCGCCGCCCTCGCCTATGGCCTTGGCTGTCGAGCGGCGGGCAGCGCGCTGGTTGGCTTCGCGGGCCGAGGCGGCTTTCTGCTCGGAAATGGCATGACGTATGCGGTTGACGAGGGCGACAAAGAGCGTGATCCAGACGGCGCGGGAGATGCGGGAGCGGTTGGCCAGGTACATTTGCGTCAGCTGCAGGACGACGTTGCGGACATTGACGTTGAATCGGCCCGGCAGGGCGAATTTGCTTTGCGAAGCCATCGCCGCGAGGAGGGTTGGTCCGGTTTGATGGGCAGCTGTTGGAGTACAAGCTGCTCAACGAACCGCTATGGCTGGCTGTTTCTTGTTCGGTCTCGTGTTTTCCCCAGGAATGGGTTAGGTCTGGGATGGAGCCTCGGCGATCGGGTTAGCGTGAGGAAACGGAGAGTCGCTGCATCAGGTGAGAAAGCACGCTGTGAATGAATGCACGAGAGATCAGATACAATCAGCTTGAAAGCAGATTCCCCAGATTCAGCAAAAGGAAAAGGGAATCAAAAGGTGGAGGTTGCGAAGGAGGGAAGATGTAGAATGTGAAAGGCGAGCTTGTGAAAGCAAACCCCAGGTTACTGCGCCGCATGTGGTTGGTCCTCGGCCTGGATGAAAGCTGGGGGAGCCCGGAGTATTATCTGCGCCACAGGTGACGCCCGTTTGCTGGACGGCGCATGTGAAAGGGTAGCGCACTAGCCACAGTTTCCCCAAAACGCGAGAGGTACTATTAAGCCAGACAGCCCGGTTAATAAGTGTGGGGTTTAATTTTTTTTGCAGAGGGGCCAGGCATCGAACCTTCAAAACTTGGAACGATCCAAACCAAAGACTTTGTTCCTCGTCACGTCTCTACGTCTACCTCTTTTCCTTTTCAGAGGGTCAATATAATTTCAAAAATGTCCGACGACGACAATCTCTCGATTTACGATGAAATCGAAATCGAAGACATGACCTTTGACGAAGCCCAGCAGCTATATCACTACCCATGCCCGTGTGGCGACCGTTTCCAGATTGCGATTGACGACTTGCGCGACGAGCAGGATATAGCCGTATGCCCGAGCTGCAGCTTGATGATTCGCGTCATTTTCGACTTGGTAAGCTGACTTCACATGATTCAGTGTAAGATGTTTGAAAAAAGACTGACTTGTTTGTTTCTGGCGCAGGATGACCTACCGAAGCCGCCGCCTCCGCCTGGTGGTCAGGTTCCCATCGCTGCTTGAAAGATGATGTTATAAATATAGATGACGATGATGAAGAAGAAGATGTGATGACAAATACGACTATATAATCCCACACCACTCGGTCCTCCATTCGAGGTCAGCAACACTGGCCTGAATGCGCTGGAACAAGAGCCGACGCCACGAACACCATGATCCATACGAGCCTTACAGCGTATACTCGAATCCGAGATTTCGCTTTCGATTGAAAAATAATCAGTATTCTCGAATTCACATGGCGCAAGCAAGTGGCTGCAAGAGCCAAAGGCGATGGTCAAAGACTACCAGGCTCAGACCTCTCAAAGAAACCCTTGAAAAACCTCCAGGGCTCTCGGAATTCCAACAAGTGCCTCTCTCCACAGAGGATTTTGGACGGGCACAAAATTTGCGATTCAGCTCTTATAATTAGCCGCTATCTTCCTTTTTGGGATGAGTTGAGAGGAGAGAGAGAGAGAGGCTATGATAGCCCGGCGAGTCAGACCATGGACCGATTCAAGTACATACAAAGATACCAAAATAGATAGAAAAAAAAAATTTATTGGGAACATTATATCAAGTAACTTGTCGACGCTTTGGTTTAAAACGTTTGAAATACAATTTCCAGAAAAATTCATCATGTCCGCCATTGTGCATATCCGCCATTGTGCATACTACCTATCCCCATTGCTTTTTATTTACTCCTACCTGTTAATTTCATCTCGTCTACGACTAAGCTAGATATTCCTTACCCCTGGTTAACGACTGAAAAAGAAAAAGTAAAGACAAAGTACAGTAAAAGGAGAAAAAACAGATTTCATGCTAGTACCGTGCTCTGTAAATAAATTAGATATCCAGCCCCAAATGCAAGTGGCACGGCTACGGTTACTAGTCTCGCCAAGTCTTGGCACGCCAGATCCGACGAGACATGCTTTTCCGTTCCAGGGTTCCACGCATCCAATTTAAGCTTAAAACCCAACGGACACACACACTCACACAATGCATTACATCACTTACACGATGCTCAATCACAAATGCAACGGAAAAAGAAAAGACAAATATAATTTTCAAAACAGGTTTTGTTCTTTATTCATTACTACTCGTTTCAGCCAATTTCTTTCGTGGCAAAGAGTAACGGCAGACCAAGTCTACTACCCAGTCTGAATTTCCTACACATGGCACCAAAAACGCACCCTTGTTCATCCACATTGTTTCCATCCATCCATCAAAGCAGCCAAGGCAAAAGTTTATTATATTCCTCTTCTGACTGCTAATTTGCTTTTTCTTCATTCGCCGTTAAGTCTATTGCGCGCGTGGGGGGGTGTATAAAGTTTCGCATTAAAAGAAAGTCTGGAAAAAAGAGAAGAAGAAGAAAAAGAGGCCGTAAAGGTATCCTCTAAGAAACTCCAAGAAACGCCGCGTCCTGCCGGGGACGAGAGAAAAGGTCGGCAAAATAAAGGTCGCATATTAGGTGGCGCGAGCTGGCGCGCAAATGACTTAACCTTTGCGCTCACAGAGACAACAAAGGTAGGTAGAGTATGTACAGGATGTGTACTTGATTTTTTTCGCCGGCGATGAGTGAATCGTGATTTCGTAGGTTTCAAAGTGGGCTGTGTCGATTTGGTGGGTGGCTTGCACCTTTGCACAGACAATAACCTTGTAAAGGTAGATTAGGTGTGAGGGTGAGGATGAGGGCGAGAATGAAAAAAAAAGGTCGGCGTTCTTTTTGAGTTTACAGCATAATCAGACTCATGATGCAAAAGCCCAACAGGCCAGCCATGGAACCCTGCATTTGCTGCAAGATTGCGCCTCCTGTAGCGTCGGCGGGCTGGGAGCCTGTGGCATCGACGGGTGAATTAGAGTCTTCTGAGGTTGGAGTGGTTTGGACTGGCAAACGAGTTAGTGAGTCGTAATTGGAAAGAGAGGAGTCTTCAAGTTTGCACGTACGGGTTGTTTCTTGCAGAGTATTCACAAAAGTTTGCGACGAGGTCGACAGGGAAGACGACGAGGTTAGGGACGAAGTGGTGGCATTGGTGTTGGAGGATAGCGTAGGCGACACGGGCAGGATCGATAATGAAGCTGCGCTGTCGGTTTCCGTCATGGTAGAAGCATCTGCAGTCTCGGGGTTTGCATGCATGGTGGACTTGACGTCGACGGAAAAAGGGTTGTATGTGGCATCAATCTGGCCCGGGGGTTCAGCGACAACGGTGGCTGCGCAGCTGGCGACAGCCAAGAGCGAAGAGACGCGCATTTTCAAGGTCGAGGTTTTTGAGGGGTTGTAGATAAAGTCGTCAGGTCAGACTTCTCTGGCGGCGGCAAGCAACAAGTTGTTAATTGAGGCTCGCAGGGCTGGTCTGGTCTCGGCGGAGGCTTGTCGCTTCGTGGTGTTTGCAAGCGTGGGCGCGGAGTGGAAACTAGGCGAATCTCCACAGTCTTGGCAAAGCGGCGGGATGTGGTTGGATTGTAGGTATAAATGGTAGATCAGGTCAATTCTGCGTGTTTTGAGAGAGAGACTTGTTCAAAGGTATAGTCTGCCTGCGTTGTTTGGTGGTCGAGTAGGTGCGCGAGTGGTGGACAAGACAGTTGGTGTGAGGTTGTGTATGTAGCGACATAAGAGTTGGGGTCCGTAGGGCGTCGGCGAAAGGAGGAGCAGGTATTATTAAAGAAGTAATAAAGAAGGAGGAAAACGACCAAGTAACTCGTAGAAAAAAACAGCGAGTAATACTCCGGGTACAGTACTTGAGCAACCTAGCACCAGTTTGGTGGAGATCTGCAGCCAGAGAGAGGAGCAAGGCAGGGCCGGGGGTCGGGGGTGGGAAGATGCTTGTCAATGCTTGTCGATTTCAATCCTCCAAAGGGCAAGGGAACCCAAAGGAAGAAGAAAATATGGAGATGGATTGGACGAGACTGACACCAGAAAAAGGTGGGTGGACAGAGGAAAGTGGGATAGAAAGAAGGAGGAATTGTGATATACGAGTAAGAAAAGTCGACCAAGCGAAGTTGATGCAGCACAGTAAGAGGGAAGATACTGGATAAGAGAGGAGAGAGAGAGATGGGGGAGATAGCAAGAGAGAGTCAAGATGATCTACCTATTTTCAGACGAGAAGGGAAAAGAAAAAAGACGGCTCAAAGGCCCGAAAACGAGAAAACGTGTCCATGGTGGTTGCAGATAGGCTGCAAGTTTTTAGGTGCGAGTGGCGTTGTCCGGGCGTGGGAAAAAATAATGTCGAAAAAAAAAGAGAGAGGTATAGTCAGGGGTCGCCAGGCGGTATGTCCGTGGTACTTGGTATACGGCCTTTACACCAAAAAGGTACCTACCGATAACCCAAGCGTGCCACGAGTCGGTACAAGGTTTTACGCCAAAAGTCTGAACTTGGGGGGACCCGGATACATTAGTAGGAAGGTGGAGCAAGGCCAAAAAAGGAACAAAACGTCACTAGCGGGTGCTAAAATGGCGCCTCCCTTAGTGACTTTTTAGTGCTGGAGAGACACACTCTTCAGCGCCCATATGGCGTCTTAGGAAGTAAGCTTTTTGACTTTTCCGGCTCTCTTTGTGTGTTTGTACGCGCGGTTCTGCCCATGACAAACGGGCAAGTCTTTTATGCGCTAGTCTAGTCTGGCGATGGCAATTTGCTCGTTACGTTAGTAGTATCTGCGACGACGAGAGGGTGCTGCGTAAAGACACTCGTAAGGGGCGCCCTTCCATCACCTTCTGGTACAATTTTATTACAGCTACAGCAGGTCGCATCGCAATCAATTGCAGTGGGTTTGGGCGCAAATGAAGCCCACTCGCCGCCTGCCCATCACTCTGACCAAGGTACCTTATGAAGTAACCAGGCCATGGCTCACAGTTGATTTTTGCTATCTATCTATCTTAACATAAAGTCAAATAAAACTATTTGTAAAAAAAAAAAAAAATTTCTTGATTGCCTGGCATTTCTATATCTTTTTTTTTTCTACAACTCTTACATACGCTAATACCTCTTTTTTTATCCTTTGCAATCCACCATATGCACGCCGACGTAATTGCTTTCTTCATCCGTCCACTTTAGACCCCCCCCCCGGTTGAAGGTACCTACTACAGTAAGATAGCACTAACCTCACCCATGCCAGCATCCACAGGGCGCCCCAAGAAAAAAATGGCCCGTAGACCACTACTACAAGCCCTTGTTGCCCCGTGCAAGAAGACATGCCCCAATTCCCTGCTCTCTGCCTCGCCTACTTGAATCCAGTCCGCCTACAGAGTTGTGCTAGCCGATACGACTCATTCACAGGTGAACGACGTATCGTACTGATACATACGAAAAAGTCAGGGGTGTGCGTGCTGGCGGGGCGATAAGGCCGCCTGCGCTGGCCTGGTGCTGCGAACAGAAGAAAAAGCTTGGCCACGCCACTTGTCGATTCGTCCCGGTCTGGGAGTTGCTTTTTGCCCGTTTCAAGATGATTTTTTGTGTAACAGGCAACCTGGTGTACTTGATGTTTGTAAATAGCGTGCAATGGATTTACGTTTACGTCTTATCAAGATTTTGTGTAGCTGTAGTTGGTCAATCAAGCTATAAACACTTTGTCTATTACGAGTACGAGTACTCGTATGTATGCATCTCGGCTGAACGACTATATACAAAAATAGACAAACCCACGCAGCCTCTCGCCAAACCACAGCCCCCATGTCATCACCAGGCTTTCCATCACCCGATGACTCCAACCTCTCAACACCTGGCATGGCATGACTCTGAGTACACAGTTTTTCTCTGATAACACAGAAAACCCTCCCAGCCCAGCCAAAAACAACAAAGCCCACGAAATAAAGTTGCGTCATGACTGAACCCAGCGGTCAAACGAGCGATCGGCGCTGCAGCCCACCGACCCAGTTCTGCCCATATCATAACCGGCAAGAGTTGGACGTTGCATAAAATGACGCAAAAAAGGCGCTTTTTTTGTTTCTCTTTCACACACACACTGACCGGATTCAATACTACGAGTTTGTGATGATGATGTAACCCTTTTTTTTTTTTTTTTTAACTGCCGCTATGTACAGTACAAGAAGCAGCCTGAGTTGAGTAGCAATAGTTCGTATTCCCATCTCTCACCCGCACCCGAACGGCTGACGGATGCAACGCTGCAACCAGGCTGAGGTTTCTGCATGTAACCTCATCCAATCAATACAGTAATAAAAAATAATTAATAAAAAATACCAACCCCACCTAGCGATCCACCTTTCGACAACTACTAGCCAACGGGGGAGGATCATCACACCAAGGCAGAAACAGAAACAGGAAAAAAAAAATGAGACGAGCCGCCAAAAAAAGAGAGATTCCTTTGTACGTCCACCCTCCCCTCCCATCAACCGCCCTGCCCAGCCCAGCCCCCCGAACCACGGCTACCAAGAATGCCAAGCTTTTCTGTGCCCAGCCCTACAAACGCTTAATTCATCGTCGCGCATGTCAAACAGTTCATGGTGATGGATGTTGGGCTGAGGAGTATATAAACTTACGAATAAATATGAATTAAATTCTCTTTCTCTTGAGACGTGGGTTTTTAAAATATCGGTAATGTCTTACGTGTGCTTAGCCGAGGCTCTTGTTTCAAAAGGATTTTAAACTGGTCATAGCGGTGATGTTTTTCTGCACGGTTCGTCTTTTCACTTTGCACAATACTAACGATAGGCAAACACAACTGCGAGATATACTCACGCAAGGACCCAATTAGACACTAGAAAGTACTACAAAGCAATAAAAAATCCAAACTTCTATTTAGACCACTCCAAAATCTCAACAGAGGCAACAAAATCAACATTTAAAAAAAAAACCAAAACTGATACAGGGTAGCCTCAAAGCCTCGTCACTACTCTCACACACACCATCACCACGCGTCTCCCAAGCACGCGTCTTTCCCCACCTTCAACGCAAGCAATTACGAGTAATTACCTCTAAATGACACCAAAAGCACCTCCAACACTGACCACCCAACCCATGTCACCCAAATACAGTACCGGACTCCGTGAAGCTCTCCATAGATTGTTCTAGCCCCTCGTCTCCTACTGTACTCAGACACCCCTGGCTCGCGTAAGATTAAAAAAACCGACGGCTCGAAATGCCGCACACTACGGAGCACGTACTATACGAGCACTGTAAACGAAATGAAACCAGCGGGCGCCTCATTTACAATACTCACGACGCGTAAGTATTAACACGACCGACAGCAAATCGCGTCAAGCATTTCTGATAGATAGAGCAAATTTTTTTCTCTTTTCTTTTGCTTCAGACCCGTCACCAGGTGCCATTGTTTGCCGCCTTGGCATCGTCGGCCCGCTTCGTTAGCACGTCTCACCTCAATGCTTAAGTACCTTTGCACTACTCTCGAAAATAGCATTATACCGCTAGATCATAGGTGATATCAGCTCAGCTTTAATTTAACGAGCCGTCACTCAAGGAAACATAGCTAACAAATCATTCATTTCTACTTTGCGTCATATCTAGCACTCTACACTCTACATCTATCCATCCATCACTCAACATTTTCAAAGAAAAATGTCGGCGATCCAGGCACCGCATTCTCTGCAATAGGCCCAGATATCTCAACCGTCGTTCCATCTGCCACGTTGACACCCTTCTTGCCACCCTCCTCAACCTCCAGCACGTCGCACACCGTCAGGCCCGCGCTGCGCTTCAGGCCAGGCAGCATCTGCTCCAGAGTCTCCTTTTCGTCAAACGCAAGCTTCTGCTCCAGCACCACGTTGGTAGGCTCGCCGCCCTGCAGCCGCTTCTTCAGGCCCTGCACAAACGGCATCGCCTTCTTCATCTCGCCCATCTTGCCGATGCGCGCATTCATCTCCTTGTCGTTGACAGACTTGGTTGCTGGCTCCCACATCTCCTTCAGCAGCTCAATGTACTTGGCCTGCCACGAGGGGAACTTGTCCGCCATGTAAATGGTCAGCTTCGTTGGCTTCTTGGGGTCGAATGACGTCTCCTTGCCCTTGGCCTTCTTCTTCAGCTGCAGGCCCTTGGCCGAGTTGATGTTGGACGTGGTGTTGCGCACATAGTCGCGCTTGGCCCACAGCGCCGCGTTGACTTCCGGCACCGTCGGGAACATTTCAAGCTGGATGCTGCTTGGCTTCTTCAGCACCTCCAACCAGATGTACTCGGCCCAGTGAGGTGCCACTACCGCGAGCAAGAGAGACTGCAGCTCAATGTAGCGCAGGACAGTCTCCTTGTGCATGGGGATGTTAGCCGCCGTGCACGACTCGCGGTAAAAGTCTCGGGCTGTGGTCAACTCGTACAGACCAGCCTTGAGGGCCAGCTTGTAGTTGGTCTGGTCGTACTGCTCAATGGACTCACGGGCCAGTGCGTTCATGTCGTTGTTGAACAGCGCGTCCTGGAAGTCGTTCATCTCGCCAGAGCGCAGTTCAGTCTGGCCGCCAGCAACCTCCTCGCACCACTCACGCAGGTTATACAGACGCAGAATGTTGTTGTCGGCAACGTCCTCTTCAAAGTTGGCGTCTCCAACACCATCACCGGCGTCGGCCATGGCAATTCGCGCAGCGTCACTGCCGTACTTGTTGACCAGCTCGTTCAAGGTCAAAAAGTTACCCGTGCTCTTGCTCATCTTCTCACCATTCATCATCAAGTGACCGTTGCTGCGGATACCGCGAGGCCAGTACTCAGGGGTGAAAATGGCCAAGTGAATGTACAGGAAAAAGGTCAAGTGGTTAGGCAGCAAGTCCTTGCCAGAGCTGCGTAGGTCAAGAGGGTAAAAGTACTCAAACTCGCGACGCATGCTCTCCAGAGTTTCGCGGGGAATCTTGGAGTCCTTCAGAATAGAGTCATCCCAGTCGCGGCGGCAGAACAAGTAGTCCCAAACCTCGTCAGTCATCTGCTCAGCAGAAACGTTGGCGGGGCCCTTCTCGCGACCAAACAAGTCCTTGTGAAGGAAGTGAGCAACTGTGTAGTAGGCCATGTAAATGGTAGAGTCACTCAAACTTTCAACCAGGAATTGGTGGTCCCAAGGTAGCTTAGAGCCCAGACCATATGAACGAGCACAAGCCCACTTGTTCAACCAGTGCAAGACACCCTCCAGGGCATTCTTGGTTTCAGATGCCCAAGTCTTCATGCCCTTGCCATCCTCATTGGCAAGCCACTTCAGAGCAGTCTGCTTCCAAGACTCCTCACCGTAGTCGAGGTACCACTGATCCATCAAAGAAACGATGCAGTCGTCACCAGATCTTGAGACAACCTTGCGCTCGGGCTCAGAGTAGGCAAAAGCATCACCAGCCTCAATCATCTGAGTGCGGACCTTGGGCTTGGCAACCTCAACCTTTTCGCCCTTGAACTGACCGACCTTGAGGATACCCTGGTAGAATCCTTCCTTGTAAGCCAATTCCTTGGCCTCCTCCAGCTGCTTCGTGTCCTTGGGCGAAGAAATCTTGAGCTTCTCAACAAGGAACTTGGCGCAGATATCGCCGTACGACGGAGTCTCAATAATGGGGAAAATCTCCAGCTCCGCCCACTCCTTCTTGATGCCGTAATAGTCAGCCTTCTTGGCCAGGTCGGTAACGGTCGCGTAGTCGTCGGGACTGTCAGATGGGACTGAGGTGACAACACCAGTACCCTTGGTCGGCAGGACAGTCTCCATGGGCAGGACGCGGACACCCTCAGTGTGCAGCGACAGAGGGGCATTGACCAGAGTGCCAATAATGTCGGAGCCCTGAATGTCAGCAGCCTTCTCAATGACGCCCTCCTGGGCAAAGATACCCTGGTAGGCCATGTTGCGAGCGGCACGCTCAGTCATCAGGTAGTAGTCAGTCTCGTTGACCTTGAAGATGCCGTAGCTCAGCTTAGGGCCGACAAAGCAGCAAGTCTGGCCGTACATGGTCTCGGGTCTCAGAGTGGCAGGAACCAAGTAGACATTGGCGTTGGCGGGCAGCTGAGACTTGACCTTTTCAGCTGCCTTTTCAGACCACTCGAGAACCTTGAGCTTCAAGGCAGTGTATTCCTGAGGGTTGACGGCCTCGCCCTCAGCACGGTCGTGGTCCATGCAAGGCTGGCCATCTTTGATAGAGTAGATGGTATATCTCTTGCCAAACTTGATCTTGTCCAGCTCCTTTAAGCGGTTCATTTGCCAGCGGACAAAGGCATCATAGTATGGGTTAGCGTCGGTAGTGACGAACGAACGGCGCCAGTCAATTCGGCAGCCAAACTCGGTCAAATCGCGCTTTGTCAGTGGAGGGAAAAACTCCAGCCAGTACTGGGGGTCGGCAAAGCGGTGAATCTCTTCCGTGGGGATGCCAATCGACTGCATAATCTGGAACTGATACTTGGCCTTGACCGTCTTGGCGTTGGCCTTGCCCTTTGTGGCTCTGAACTTTGTAACATCCTCCTTCTTGTGAACTTCGGCCGGGGCGACCTCCTCCGCGACATCCTCAATCTTGAAGCCGCTAAAGTCGGTTCCAAATAGCTTGATTTCGTTGACGAGTTTGTCTGCACAAGCTTTGATGGGCATACCAGTGCAGTGGAAGCCCATGGGGAACAGAGCACGTCGGCCCTGCATTCTCGCGACACCGACGGCAAAGTCGACCTTGCTAATGGAAAAGGTGTGACCGACGTGGAGAGTGCCGTTCATGTATGGGTACGCCATGGTCGCAAAGAACTTGGGATATTTTTCGCGCAGCTCTTTAGCCGGAATCGAGTGGAAGGGAACCTCGGCGGTCGTGGGAGCGTTGGTCTGGAAGATGCCATCGTCTTCCCATTTCTTCTGGTATTTCTTCTCAACGGCGATCAAAGAGTCTCTTTTTTCGGTCTGCAGAAAGCACAGTCAGTACATAGCATAATAGCATAAGCAAAAACAAGAAGCAGGACTCACTCCTTTCAACTCCTTGGTCTTGGAGATGCTCAGATTCTCCATGCCTGGTGGTGCGGCGGCCATAATTGCGGATGCTCAAAACAATTGTGCGCCAATAAAGCGGCCGAAAACAAGCAGTGCAGTACAGAAATGACGAATCAATGGCACGGCAGCTGAATAAATCTTCTTCCGCAGCCTTGTCTGTCTCAAAGCATGCGCCAGAAATCCTTCTTGGAGTATCTGACTTGTGTCGAGGTATGCTAAACGGTGAGTCAAAGCAGGGCCGTTTGGAGGGGTGGTGAAAATCGGATCGCGGGGCAACGCCCAGGGCACGCAGATGTGGCTTGCGTGTGTGCGGGAGGTTAGGTGTGGCGGTGCAAGTGGCCTGCTGTCCAGCAAGCGGCGCCTCAGAAAATATGACGTCTTTGCGACTAAGCAACGAACATTCTCAGAAAACCTGGGCTGTAGCTTATTCGGCACAACATGTTTTCAGTTACAGTCCGCAGACTGGCTCAGTCTGCAAAGGAGTCTGGGTTCAAAAAAGTGCCGCCGATTGCAGCCAGCAACTTCCAAAAGACTAAGAAAGTGTGGCCGCCCAACTTCAAGGAGTTGAGTCACCAAGAGCAGCTCCGATTCGAAAAGAAGTACAAGCGCCGGATTCTCATGGCTAGCAGATCTCCACGCTGGGAGAAGGGGATCAAATATGCACAGCTCTTGACGATAACAGGTAGGGTTGTTTGGATAACAGGCTTTCCTGAGATGCGACTGACATTTTGCTTAGCTGCCCTTGTATGGCTTCTGTTTTATTCCGAGTTTGAGTGGTGGGGACAGCAGTATAAACCATCTGAAGAGGTACGTGAACGTCTGTTGAAAATATCTTTGCCAACATGTGCTGACTCGCAGCAGATTCGCCGCCGCGCGTCACAAATATTTGGCGTGCTCGACAAGGACAAGCGCTACGAGCGGCGCAAAGACATGGTGGAACCAAGCGCAACAAGCAAAGACTCCGAATCCGAGTCGAAATGAAAGGCTGTACGATATAGGAAAGAAATTGTATTTTGTATCATTACTAGTGTATATACCCAGCAGCAAGCACACCAGGCTGCTGCAAAATGCCAACATCACCACCTCATGACATATGCTATTACCCTTAGCGTCCTGCCCAAGCAAAGTTTCCGCCCATAGCAAAGCCCGAACCCAACGTAGAGCCTCTCCCCTCATTGACCGGTCTCTTTGCAACTGTTCCCTGCGCCCTGACGCCAGCTACTATGCGATCCAGGCTCGTCTCAATGACAACGCCACCTATAATCATCTCCGACAGTGTCGCGTGCAGCGTCTCGTAGTTGAAGATGAGGTCCAGCTCGCATACATTCTCAAACAGTTTATCCAGCGCCTCGACGTATACTTGGATCAAATCAATAAGCGCAAGCGGGGACTCGGTCGACGTCGAAATGATGATGAAGTAGAGTGTCGCGTAGTTTCGATACGTCACGAACGAAGGCACGTCCTTTTGCTCCTCGGACGAACTCTGCGTCGTTCCGGACGCAGCGAGCAGCGGCGGAAGCGGTAGGAAATTACACGATCCTGACGAGCGCGTCGATACTAGTGTGAAGATTTCGGAAATCAACCGCTGCTGGATACTTGTTTCCTGTTTGGCGATTCGGTTGGAGGTTAGTCTGCAAGATTTGGTCCCATTATGTCGTGCAACAAGGCGCTTCAGCTTACAAGTTGTGTATAGAACTTGGTCAGTCGCGGCTGACCTTGGCCATTGAAGACCAAAAAAGCATTAATCATGTTGCCAAGCTGCGAATTATCATTCTCGTCGTGGTTTGAAGAGGTAGGAAGGCGGCTCGAGTAGGCGGTGGTGGGGGTGGTTTGTAGTTTGGGCGGTGCAATGCGACCCGCACATGACGAGGGCGAACGCTGTCGAGCTGCCGACGAGCTCCGCAATCGACATGGGATGCATTTACGAGTAGCAACAGTGAAGAGTGTTATTCAGGCGTACGGATATCCTAGTGGTGAAATAGTAAGAGTATAGCTTTTGAAATGCAAACCACCATGGTGTTTTGTATTAAAACCCCTTTGTTGCAGCAATCAACGGCACAGACTGGGACGTGCCCAGTGTGAATAAGCTTTCGTTCTCTTGAGGGTAAAGGCAACAAAAAGCGACGCCCTCGTCTGATCTACGCCCGACGTATAACAAGAAAAATGTTAAAGGCTTAATATATCGAACACTCTTCTTTAAATATATCTTAAATCCAATACTACTGGTGAATATAGCCATACAGCTAATGCTAATGTATGTTCCCATGTACATAGTTCAGGCATTTACACTTTTGGCGCACCTTATCTAATATGACGGCACCTACCGGCAGTGGGTCACCAGAAAGCGCCGACACCAACCTCCAAACACCCGAACTACAGCAACAGCACCACAACCCGCCTCATTCCAAAAATGTCACGACAAAGCTTCGCCCAAGCCCCCAAGCTTCTCCTCCGAGCCGCCAGAGCTCCTATCGCAGCTCGCTCAAGCTGCAAAGCCGCAGCACGAGCTACCCTCCCCCGCACAGCCGCCTGGCAGCAGCGCGCACTGTCAACATGCGCACCCCGTCTACGAGGCATCATGCCCGACACCGAAAGCCCAGCCAAGGACCCCAGCGGCACACAGTCAGAATCATACGGAGTGGTGGAGCTATCTGAAGGCGATTACCACGAAATCTCAGACGCCTATCTGGAGAATGTCCTAGTCAAGTTTGAAGCTCTCCAAGATGCACGCGAGGACATTGACATTGAGTACTCGGTTCGTTTACGTTTTAACCTTTAAAAAGCACAAGTCTTTATTTCACTGGCAAATGCAGCAATGCTAATGTTTCAACGTTTTTAACCTAGTCTGGCGTCATGACAATCACGCAAAGCGACAAGGGCACATACGTCATCAACAAGCAGCCCCCCAACAAGCAAATTTGGCTATCATCGCCGCTGTCCGGACCGAAGCGATACGACTGGTGCGTTATTGGCGAGGGGCAGGCAGACAAGGAGGGTACGGGACAGGGACGGTGGATTTATGCTAGAGACGGCAGCAGCTTGGATGAGGTGATACTGGAAGAGCTTGGTGTTGACGTTGCGGCTCCCAACAGCTAGTCGAGCAGCCTTGGTCCAAAGTTCTGAATAAGCTGTGCAATTTCTTGCTCTTTGTATTACAATGACACTATCAAACCTAGGAAGGGAATAGCATAAACACTGTACAATAAATCAATTGTTATAAGATGTTGCTTCAACAGAGGTGTGTGGAATTGGTATCAAGAATTACCCATTAAATATCGACGACACCATTGCCGCCTAGAAACGCCATGCCATGACCCGAGAAAATAAAATACACACCTTCTCCTATCGCAAGCACAACCCCATAGATTTATTCAACATCGCAACCGTCATGTTATAGTGATGATATAAATCACTATCCCGCTTCTTGTATCCAAGTCTGCACCGTCAAAAGTAAGCAAAAGCCATTCCACGTAAAAAAGGAAACAAAATTCTCCAAACGCAGAATCCTAGGAAATGACAACTTACTTATCCTTACTATCCTGGAAAACCTTTCTCCAATGTTGCACATCCCGATACTGCGCCATCTTAACCCTGACCAGATTCTTCAGAATGCGATGCTCAATCCCCCTCTCTCTCGCCGCAGCCTCACAGAACCAAACGGTTCGTTTGATATGATCTCTATTCCATTGAATCAGCGGCGCTGCGTCTATACCGTCCGATGCAGATGATGGCTGCTGCTGCTGTGCTTGTTGCTTTTCTCGAAACGCAGCGCGCAGCTGGTCGCGCACAACGAAGCGGGCGGGTTGGGCGTAGGATACTCCCTGAAGGAGGCCGCGGTAGAGACGGCGGTAGGTGTGTATTATTTCGAGCTTGGTTGGTGCCGTCGTCATTGTGCCTTTTCTATCATTTTACCAGGGAAGATTGCATGGGCGGCGGCGACAAGAGGTTGAAAGTCAGGCAGGGTGTGATGACTGTCGGCATAGTATCTTTTTCTGGGTCCTGTCAAGGTGGAGCGCCGCGTGGTGCCGCAGGTGTAAGTCTCAAGCAGGCACTAAACAGCACCCCATGTAATTCAACATAGGATGTGCACAAGTCGATTTATCTTGGGATTCAAATTTAGAATATTGTAGTCATTTGTGTATGTAGTCTAGGCTCATTCGTACAGGTATATGCAAATTGCCCTCTAAAGGCGCATCTATTCAAAAACTCATCGCGAATCCTCCAAGCGTCTGTGCAGGCTTGGAGGTGGCTCTGTGTACCAACGGCAGAGGCTGTCTATCATGCCGCCTGCTTCCCATTGCGCCGTAAATGACATGCTCTCGTGTCTGATGCCGCTATCTAAATGTAATGTAAAGAGCTCTATTGTTGGAAGAATGCAAATGCAACTCGCCCTCAGTTGTCGCCTTTACCGCCGTCTTCTTGTCCCAGCGGAGTATAACGCCCTTGACCGCTGCCGCTAGCACTTCCACTGCCGTTGCTATCGGCGCGGCCCCGGTTTACGACTCGTGAGAGCCAACCACCAACACTGCGATCTTCGCCGCCGCTTGTTTGGATCTGCGATTTGTTGTCATCGTCATCGTCTAGGGTGAAGCTGGGGATAGCGCCAATGCCGTGACCAGAACCCACGGGGGATCCAGCGCGCATAAGGGAACCAGTCTCGTCTTGGGCAGACGGAAATACTGTGCTGGCATCTCCAAACAAGGTATCCATTTCTTCGAGACGCACTCCACAAGTCTCGGGGTACAAAAAGTATACTGCCTCGAGTTAGTACTAGTTAGACTGGCGTGCTGGGTGCGAGTACTTACCAATTACAAAACTGACCATACAAGAAAAGGCATGCAACAGGTAGAGACGCCATTTGATCCACTCTTGCAGGATGGGAGTCATTTCACCGACCAACCAGTTGAAAGCCCAGTTGGTTGCTGTGGACAGACTGGCTCCCTTGGATCGAATGCTGAGAGGGAGAATCTCGGGAGGATAGAGCCAAGGGATAGGCCCCCATGAGTAACCAAACGCTGCGTTATAAATCATGACAAACAAGACGACAAGATTGGGTGTCCAGGAAACATCTAGGTATATAAAGTACGAGATGAGCGAGAGTGAAATGGTCATGGCTACCGCCCCAGAGAGCAAGATTGGCCGACGTCCCCAACGATCCACCAAGTACCAGGGAGGAATGGTGGACAGGAAATACGTGATGCCGTTGAGACCAGTCATGAGAATTGCGTCGTGTCCAACCCAACCGGCGGATTCAAAGACGTATGGTGCGTAGTACGAAATAACGTTGATGCCGTTGAGCTGCGCAAGAGCCTGGGCAGACATGGCGATCAGAACGCGCTTGCGGTAACGGCGGAACATTTCAGAGTAGGTTCGCTCGCCTTCTTGGCGCTGGAGGAGGACGTTCATCTTGATTTCCTTGTACTCGTCGCGTGCCTTGGAGTTGTGGATGTCGCCGCCACCATATAGGTTGGCAATAACAACCATGCCCTCCTCGTCGTGATCATTATCAAGCAGCCATCTGAATATGTTAGAAAAAGCGTATTTCGTGTCATGATATAGTAGACATACCTCGGTGATTCGACAATGATTAAGCTGCCGACGCCCAAAAGAGCACCCATGACACACTGCATGAAGAGGGGAATGCGCCAAGAGAGATTGTTTTCAATGTAGCCGCAGCCATAGTCGACCCAAACCGACGTCGTATACCCAATGATATTGCCAGAGAATTCAATACAGGCCAGCTTGCCTCGGTTATGGGGTGGCGAGATCTCGGACTGGTAGACGGGAACAATGGTCGACAGCATACCAACGCCCAGACCGGCAATAATACGGCCAAACATCATCATGGTCATAGAGGTAGCAAACGTCTGCAGACCACCGCCGACAAAAAAGATGCAAGAACCGTAGAGAATCGTTCTTCGGCGGCCAATTATGTCACCGACTCGTCCGACTACTAGAGACGCGATAAACGCACCAATCTCGAGAATGGCGACCATTGTCCCTACATGGGCCTTGGAGGGGTGGTCAAAGTAGTCGATAAAGTGCGGGCCCCTGTGAGAATGAGGATTAGCAAGGAACTGACATTGTACCAGCAACGGGGAGGAGCATTGCGTACGTGATGATGCCCGACATGACACCTTGGTCATATCCGAAAAGAAACACTCCCAAAGAGACAAAAATACTGGTAAAGTATCTATACGCAGAAAAAGTTAGCAGGTTTCCAGGCGTGGCCCAAAGGTTTGCCAGACGGGTATCATGACTTACATCAGGGACTTGCCCGTCAGGCCATGGACGGCCCCGGATCGGCCAGCCATGATGGCGCCGACACAGCGATCACCGAGCGAGGGACGTCTTGGTCGAGCGTTGGGGACTTGGATAGCCTCCTTGTCGATAACGACGGGTTCTGAAGGGAAGCGATGGCGGCGGTTGGGAGATGGATCTAGGATGCGAACCCTTTTTGAGTGCCTCGGCTGCCGTGACTGCCGCTTTGAAACGCCGGCGAGAAGCTCTTGTTCGATATCGTCGGGCAGTTGGAGGCGAACGGGATCGTTGTCGTCGCCGGGCTGCTCGGCAATGTCACCGGTGTCGGTCCAAGAGTCGTCGTCGGAGCCGAACGAAGGTCGCCGTTGCGACTGGGCAGGGGGTTGAAGTCGGGATTGGTGATGGGTGTTTCGCGAACCGGCCTCGGAAGCGGGGAGTAGTGAGGCCGATTGCGAGTTGTCGTTGTGTCCGTGATCGTGGTCGTAGTCGTAGTCGTAGCTAGATCGAGTAGGAAGAGTGCGGAGAGGAATGTTGGAAGGGAGACGGTTGCCGGAGTTGGGAGGAATTTTGGGCAGATATGGGGCTGTCTAGCAGCAGCGCCCTCCTGCAAGTGACTAGAAGAATGCAAGGTTTGGGGGATGAAGCCTTCACACGAGGGCAAGAATGCTGCATGAACAGGCAGCGAACTAGCACCACGCAGTAGGCACCAAGGTAGGTAGGTAGTAAGCACCGAGACAATGACAGAGACAGGCGCTACTTTGGTCGGATGTCAACGAGGTCATTCGGCAGGGTAACGCGGGGCCGGGTTGGAGTAAGAGAAGCGATGCGGTTCGGGAAGCGTGGTCTTTGCGGAGCCTTGGGTACGTAATTATGGGGGTTGTCTGGTGATGACCGGCGAATGGCGGTTGATGTTGGGCGGTGCAAGGGATCAAGGGTTACTCGTAGAAAAAATGTAACAAGCGGCGGCAATCACCGGAACCGTTACAGGCGTCGTGTGCTGGCGAATGAGCAAGACGAATGGACAGGGCAGATGACCCAAGACGGCGACCCGAAGGCGGGCGGCGGGTGACTCGTCAAGAAGGGGTCCGTCTTCGGGATTAATTGGTCCTGAAGATCCGGGGTGGCCTCGATAACGCACAATGATGCCTGCCGAGACCTACCGAAAATCTTGCGTAGCACGGTACGGCCGAAAGGTATAGTTAGAGAGGAGTCTCGCAGCCACCACCGATAAGTCTTACTCGTACGAGCCTTTGAACACGGACGTTACGGCGACAAGACGATTTGCAAACTGCGACAGCGGGGTGTGGAGGTTACAACGCTCGCTGCCAAAAAGGTGGACATGGAGGGTCTGGAATGTCTGGGGATTTCCAGTTTTCGTGGGGGAAAAGCGAAGGGTTGTCTCGAGGTGAGATAAGATGAGATGAGATGCGATGCGACGCGAGATGGGCGAGAGATGGTTGATGATGAAGAAGAAGAAAGGGGTTTTGGATGACGATGAAAGGAAAACAACACTCTTGGCCTCCCTATCCGTGGCCCATCAATTTACTCCCTACCTTATCTGGTCCCTCCCAAGATCTGTTTGTTGGCTGAGATTACAGGCATCCACAGGCACCCAGGCAGCCACTTGGACTGCTGTGTAGTTGATTCTCAGGGGCTGAATGACTGTATAATTACGAATGTCCGTTCTGCCGCATCCGAACCTTTCATTATTCGTGTTCCGTTCTCGGTCAAAATCCAAAAGAGTATACGTCTGTACGCTCGCCAATTGCTCGCCAACCACGCAGCAATAAAAAAAAAGTATTCTCTCCACCAGCCCGTCTCCCGTTGCCATCCGCGTACTTCCGCCGTCATCTGTCGACCCCATCCCTGTCCGCCACCGCCCATGAGACTTGAGTCGCCATGCTCAGCGGTGTCTACAGCGCTCCACAGTGGACGTCGAGCACCTCGCATCCGCCCCAATACACACGCTTGTTAGCCCTGTGATACCGACAGCTGTGACGTAGCTGGCACAATGTGTGCTCCACCAGGTCCACATCGTGTCGTGTTGCGGCATTCAACGTCGTTTTGCTGTCAGTCCGAGTAGACGACGGGCGATCAAGGCGACGAATTTTCTGGTCGGTAATTCAGTAGACCAGTATATTCAACAGAGTCTACCTACAAACTAGAGAGCTTCCTTTCACCGCTAGACTTAACCAAACCACCCGAAATCAGCAGATGACAGTCGCAATATAGCCTACGACTGCGGCATCTATGCCATCCGTAGCTGTATCATAAGCTATAGTGCGGCAGATAGTAATAAAGATAGCAGAGGGTAAGCCCGAATCGAAGGATTCCCAGGTTTAGGATTCTAAAGTGATATGGCGAAGAGCCTGCCTTTCTGCAAGGTTATATTCATAGTCGTTAAACGTTTTTCCTTTTCCTTTTAAACCGAGGCTTCTATGCTGTCTTGCCTATAGGGGTATTTGCCTTCCTAGTTTATCTTATTCTCTGCATTTTGTTTAGGATGAGTCGTACTACACAAGTTCTTCTTTCGCCGCGTCACTGACAATACAGTAATCAAGGCCGGGAAACACCTTCGGCTACAAGAGGTAGATGGCCTGCGCACAGCCGCTGAAGCTGGTCTTCCCGTACCGCGGGTTTACGACTCTAGACAAAGCCAGACGGTCTCTCTTCTATCAAGACTAAATTGACAGGATGTCTCTTGAAAAAGTATGGCCGACCATGGGTGATGACGAAAGAAAGAGCATCGCCTGCCAACTCCGAGCCTTAGTAGATCAGATGTAAGTCGAGGACATTTTCTCTCAAGGCTATCCTACTGAGTTACTCGATTACTTGTCCTTTCCCAATTCCCATAATACTGTAAGTAAATACAATAAATTAAATACCATATATTGAATAAATTGTTGAACCGTGTCCAAACTTTGTGACAGTCTGCAGCGCCCAAAAAGAGGCTAGTATCCATTCTGCTTCTGATAAAGACCGCGAAAACCCCTCGTTGTCGCCACGTAAGTCTACGTCTTGCCTAGTGAAAAGGCACGTTCCAGCTTAAACCTTTCTTTTCCTTTTTGACTTATTCTTCATCTGTTTTATTGGTCTGTTCCTATTCATGTCCCTACTATCTTGATGCGGTAGATTGGACCCGCCGCTAATTCCGGCGGAACAAACCCCTCACGTCGGCCAACACCAGAACAAACAAGTCATGAACGAGCCGGCAAACCTCTCCGCGCTCCCGCAAGAGATTATACGCATTATATTGAGCTATTCCTGCAATTTAGAAAGTTTACTTTCTGCAGTTGCCTCATGCCGCACTCTATATAATGCCTTTCACACATTCCCGGCACCGATAGTAGCGCACCTCGTGCAAAGAGAGGCTTGTCTTTCCACTCTGCGGCACATCATCCTTTGTTTAAAGGCAGCCGAGTACCGCGATGGAAACTCTGACGTCCAGTTACCTGAGCTCGTAAGAGATCTTACCTGCCAAAGCAAAGCCACGCAAATACCAGATTTCGAATGGACTCTCGACGACGGCATTAAGGCCATTCTGCTTCATCGGGCCATTCTGAATATGGCTCAGATGCTCGCCCACGACTACATATCGCAGCTACAGGCACAAGCCGGAACTGCGGAGGATACTGTTTCAGACTTGGAGCTATCTCGTATACAGAAGGCGCTTTATCGCTTTGAAATGTTCCGCTTTCTGTTCCCTGAACCACGTCATCAACCACTCACGCGGCTGCCGGAAGAAGAACGCGATCGAGTTCGCAGTATCGACGCAGCGAAGATAATGTTCTTTACTCCTTATGAGCCCTGGGAGAACGAGCAGCTAGTAGCCGTCTACGAATCGCTGTTCCTACGGGTTGCTAAAAGTAAGTAACAGACGCCTCCAGTGACTTGAGCTTGACGAGCATTTTTGCTTGCTGACAGACATTACTCTCTAGTATTCAATGAAATTGCCTTGCACGATATAGTATGGGGGAAGCGCCAAATACAGTGCGCTCACGACATGAGTGATATTTTTGTCAACTCTATTCTGTACCAAGGTATTCGATTTGTTAAACGCCTGCTGGAAGCAGCAACATACAAAGATCAAATACAGATACTTGGCCCCGAACCACCCGAGGGAACCAATGGATTTTTAGATGCGGCGTTTGCAGATTTTGCGCTACACTCCTTGGAGAATCGCACGAAACTGAACGAGAACTACCGGCCCGAGGGCAACAAGACGATACAGGAGGAAGACGACGCCGGCCCTGCCACGGTCTGGTCATGGGCCAAAAATGAAGAACCGGGAAATATATTACCAATGGGAGAGTCTGAAAGGCCGCTGAGAGCGTGTGGGTATGTCTTTTGGGACTTGGATCGATGGGACAAGAATGAGTTCCTGCAGCAGGAGTGGATGGAAGTAGAGATTGACCTGTCAGAACCCATTTTTGACGACCATCCTTCATGGGAGGAAATGGAGCACTCATTCAGGATGCGTGCAAAGTTGTATTTTGAGGGTTATAGAGGATACTGGGATGAAAATGAGGGCACGGGTTATGTTAAGATTGAAGATGCAAATATACTCAAATAGGCGGACACAATCGTGGGGCGGAAGTAGTAGGGATGACATTTTTTCTTCTTCTCGACAATTGAAAGTCCTTCCTCGAATCCATACTCTTGAGAAGATGAATGCTAGAATATTATAAAGTATCGTGGTTTCCACTCTGGCTTTGCACTCTCGCTAGCCATCGGCCTCGAGTTTCTCATCATTTCTTGTCTGGCGGCCTCTGTTTGTCACCGCCTTTAGCCAAAGCAGCCCTGTCCTGACGGAACTGATACCACGAGATCAAGGTTGCAGGAATGTTGGTGGGGAGCGGTATAGGCATCATTATGGTGTGGATTTCGGTACCCGGATCAAAATGGTATCTGTATCGTGATGCTAGTAGACGGTGCAGTGCCAGTGTCTTTGAGGGGCAAAATAAAGGCAACAGTTTATGAAATTGCCAAGATTGCTTTTTCAAGAAAAGAATAAATAAATAAATGCAAGTTTACAAATTTTGCCAAATTTTGCCATCTTTTTTTTCTTTCTCGTCGGCGCATTTTACGCTTTTCTCGTTGCGAACATCGCATCTGGTGTACGAACTTCCTAAACGGGATTACGAGGCATTCATTCGAACAGCCAGTCGCAAGCAACCAGTTCCACCAATTAAAGCGGGCTACGAGAGTCACCTCTTGAATTGAAATCCCTTTTTTATGTTTTGTTTTTTTGGCTTGCGTTGCTGGATGAGGCTCAAGAAAGGGAAACGCGCAACTGCGTGATGTACGCAGCAGATCGCCCCAAAAAGTGCATCTGTGCCTCCCTTGACTTACACCACTAGTAGATCAGCCCTCCCTGCCTGCGAAATAGACGGCCGGATGATTGCATGAGTTTAACTTTACTTGCCTCTAGCACCCGTGTAGTACAGAGATTTGCATATCTGCCAGTCTATGGAAACGTAATGTCCTGCTAGTACAATGTATATATTTGGTTTTCGATGCGTTTCAGCCACGGACGACAGCAAGCATAGGTTGTTTCATGGCATCGCTTCGTCTAGGTGAGAACTACCAGATCTGTAGCAACAGTTTGTCTCACCGTGGCGGCTGGGGTGCTGCTGTATCGAGGTGGTTGTTGCGTTTCTTTTTACCTGTGCCAGTGTTCAGACGAAGATCAAACATGGCATGATGCTTTTCGGCTTAACGGCCGGGCGGCTACGTCCCGGTGGCTGCATTCGAGTACAGTATGCGCAGGAACAATCCAAGGACAGAAACGAGGATATTAGTACGGAGGTATTGAACTCGTAGTAGGCTAATTTTAGATTAGTACAGCTGAATGTGAGCCTTACATTAGTACATCACAGGATCCTACGAGAGACGCATGCAGTCATGCGAGCATTGTACTCGTAGTCTTGCACTTGAGGCTGCTACAATCTGCACGACATCTCAGATGCGGTGGTCAAAGTCCTCGCGAGTGGGTTTGCAATACGCTACGAGTAACCAATGATGAGCAAAAAGCGTACTAATACGACGTAATAAAAGGAGTCTCCGAGGCTCGTGGAAGATGGGCTGATGAGAGAGGAAACGCAGGGCCGAGAGCGCAAATTGCGGCTGCAGCATCGCGGGCCGCTAGGCAGGCCAAGGTTAGCGCTTCCGACGAGGACCCTAGTGATGGTTCCACATTAATTTTAAATTCCATGCCTGCAAGCATCCAATTTGCAATAGGCGTCAAGATGCCATGCGCGGCGTGGGACCAGGCTAGAAAAAGGCCGCTGTGGCATATCAAAGAAGAAAAGAAGCAGAAGTATTGCCTTGCTCGACTTTCGGAAAGGGAGGGAGACACTAGACTCAGAATTTTGGTGCCGTGGCCGAAAAAAGAACAAGTCATGGACTAACTCGCAGTGTGCTGCCATCATTCCAACGTGTGGCAATGCAGTTTGCAGCGAACCTGTCCGGCCAAAGAGCACAAGGGAGGGGAGGGGTCTGCTGGCCGGATGTCCATGGATCCAGGCGATCAATGACCAAATTATTTCTTGGCTGCTGATCGTTTTTTTCTTAGCACGGAGGATAAAAATGACCTTCCTGTAGGTTTGTGTGGTACGACGTAGGTGCCTTTCTTCTTTAGTGGTAGGCCGTGCTGCAAGTCGGTTTTGCCACGGATCTCGTTCTCATCGTTTCGTCAGGTCGATGTGATGCGTGTGAGATACCTAGTACTGATGCAACGACCAAGAGTTATTGTTAGCCCTGCTTGAGGAAGAGACGGAACGTTGCCACATGCATCGCTTAAAACTTGCTTTTGCAAGGTAGAGAGAAAAGAAGCGTGAATTGCCAGGCGAACTGAACAAACGCAGCTGGCAGTTGGCAACCTTGATCAACCTTAAACCGCGCCACAGATATCTTTTTTTTGCACCAAACAGAGTCGAGCACCGCCACTTTGCCAACACATAATGTTTATGCAACCCTCAGTAAATAGGCTTTTTGGGCATGACTGCTCTGCCAGGGCAAATCAAGGCGCATGTACGGAGTAGTTAAAAATAAAACGTGCCACCCATGAAATCATTACATGGCTCGATCAACAATCGACAGAACTACTCGGCGTATTGGAGGTACCGTTGCAGAACCATTGCAAGACACTCTTTTTCAAATCTCATCTCCTTGGCTCCTGTGTACGCTCGCAGACGCTTATAGCGACGTAGTAACGGCAACGGGTGCTACAGCAGCGCGAGCCGAAAGCGGCACGAAACAACCCAAAATCGACTTTTGATGTCTCGTCGCCATGACCGCTTTGCCTTTTTTTCTCCTACTGTGTCTCTCCTGTGTCTCCGTCATTGTCTCGTTACCTCTCCTTGGTGACTCTCCAGCTGGGCGGAGCCTGTAATATTACCTTGGCGGCCAATGACGTTGCCCAGCCACCAAAAAGTCCACACACCACCAATTAGCCGCCCCAGAATGTCAGTCTGGTTGGTACCTGCTTCAGTGGGCAGTCCTCCACCAACGGATATGGTATCCATTGGACATTTTTACACCACGCCCCCCTGCCGTTAACAGCTTGCTGGTGTACTCGTAGTTCCCACGGCCAAGGCACAGCGCTGGCGGGCGACCAGGGGTTTCGTCAGCGCTCCCGACCGCCAGATGCTGTACCTTCTGCCCTACCCAACTCAGGCCTAGCAGCCAGGTACCCGCCCCCAAGTGCCGGGTCCGTCACGATGTCATAGCAGCAAAGGAGGCCCAGCCACCCCCGTCTCTGCGTGGCACCTCACTGCACCTTCCCACACGCCCCCGTGCTACCTTCGTACGAGTAGTAATCGTGCAATCTCCCCCAACCAAGACCAGAGTTCTCCTTGCTTTCTTCAGCACCTAGAAACCTTACGAGAACGGCGCATCGCGCACTCAGGCAAGAAACTCCTCGTTCAGGTTCCTTTCCGCTGGCCTATTCGATCCCGATATCGTTGTGCTGGGTGCCTGCCACCTTGCTCGACGCTTCGACAAACATCGATTTAGGCGCCGCATCCGTATCTGCACCAGCGTCCCGTCGCTCCGAATCTAAACAATCGTTCTTCACTCCCCGCCAGAACCCAGCAAAGCCGCAATCACTGCGCTGCAAACCTTGGCAACTCGCTCCCGATCCGGACGACGCGGGCGGTTTTAATTCCGATCACATCCCCTCGGAAGCGAATTCATTCCTGGCCTCAAAATAGCCTTCTACTTCGACTTCTCGCTCTGCTTCGTTCTTGGCTTCAACTCGCAGTGACCGCCCAACCGCTGGCACTGACCACCACCGCCGCCGCCAGAACGACAGCCCCTTTCACGACGCTCTTGAAAACAATAATTAGCTTCAGACAGCGCTTTTGTTGAGCTCTTTGAGCGTCCGAAATCACAATGGGTTCCACCGACTTTGGAAATTTTAATGTACGTCTTTTTTTTTTAATTTTGACATGCGAGACGCTGTCTGCTTGGGTGGCTTGCTAACCAAACACCGCCATACAGGAATTCTGCAAAGATTCAACGTTACCCGTCTGCAACCTGCTGTCAGAAACACACAACCAAACTGGTCCTTGGGAAGGATGTACTCTCAAGGGTATTCCGCTGAGCGGTGATCGTCACCTCGGCAATCTGGGTTCCATAATTCTCTGTGGTGCCGCCATTGCCACTTCTGTCGTTCTCCTGCTCAAGTCGGATAAGAAAAAGGCAGCTGTTGGCCGAAGGGAAATGCAATTGTTCCTTATTGGCTACATCATCATCAGCATATGCGAAATCTTCTCCGTTGGATCATTTCCTCTAAATAGCACGGTCCGCGTTGTATGTTTGTTCCAACTCACCCACCCCATCAGACGGCTAACACCTCTTCACAGGCTTTTAGCGCAATTCATATTGGCATGATTATTGCCACTACCTGGGTACTCATGCTCAACGCTCTTATAGGCTACCAACTTATTGACGATGGAACACCCGTGTCTGTTGGCCTCACTATCCTCTCCGCCGCGGCGCTTTTCGTCGGCACTGGCTACATTGCCCTCGACACCGGTCTCCAGTGGACCGGCTACTGGGACTCGAGCTACGACTTACCCAATCGCCACATTGCTCTCTACGTCCTGTACCAGCTGGTACCGCTCATTTTCGTTGTCGCTTTTTACGTCCTCGAGGCCGTTCTTGTCCTTCGCATCCTCGGTGAGAAGCGTCCCATGCTGTACTTGACCGCCGCGGCCGTGCTCTTTGCTATTGGCCAGGTCTTTAATTACACCATCAGCAAGTACATTTGCGATGGCACCAGCGGCAAAATTGACGGCGCTTTGTTCCAAACCCTCTTTACGCTGCTATCCGTTGTCGCCGTATGGATCTTTTGGTCCAGCATTACTGAAGATGACTGGCCTATGCCTGAGGACACCACATACCCTTAATCTGATTTCTAGGCCATGTGCATTTCTAATTCTCTTTTCGGCTCAACCGGCGTTTTGGGGCGGCGGCAAATGGAAGCTACTTTCAGCCTTCACTTTTTTCTCTTTCATTTTTTTCATTTTTTAAGTTTTTTGTCATCTCTCCCTCATTTCTCCCTGGTTGGGACGTACCAATACCCAAAGTCAGGATACACCGCGACCGCAATAAAAAAAAAAAAAACCAACAACAACACAACAACAACGGATGCGACGAAAATGAAGTATATTACACGCAGAGTATTACTGAGGAAGGAATAAGGGCAGAAAACGCCCTACCTTGGATGCATAACGACACAACATACCCAGTTGTAATTTAAGCAACGCCAAAAATCGCTGTTTTATCCGACTCGACCGATAATGTGCGCGGGTAATGCACAGCAAATCATTTGGGAAATGGGTGGTTTGCATATGAACTTTTTCGGGGAAGCTGCCTTGTTAGTTTAATCTCATCTAACGAAGGAATTATATATCATAGTCTTATCATGGGATATGGCAGTAGTGGTGGATGTATTTTTTTTAGTTTCGGTTTCTACAGCCAAGTCTTGAAATGTCCAGCTGCACGCCAAGTGTAGTGGGGGCCGACTGGCTATTTATTTAGACACGATTCCGTAGTATACCCCAATGCGAATAATGCAATTAATTAGTTAAATATGTTCCTTTCTTTTCACATGTGCAATTGGCATGGCGTTGTTCGCGCAGACCTCACCAACCATCTGCGGCTAGGCGGGCGTCAATGCCGGGACCCACATCGTAGTGTTCGTTCCAACGTCACTGCATCTTTCACGGCAACTTGGGCGGGTAAGATTCCACTAACGGTCCTCCATCAAACTGCGGGAACCTCTCCCACGCCACGACACCCGCACAGCGCCAGGCCGTCGCTGCGGTTCCTTTTATCCCCTCTACCGTCTACTCGATTGGTGCTGTGCACAGCTCGAGACTGCAATCATGGCGGATTCTGATGACGAGTTTGTCGCCGACGACATGTCCGACGACGACCTCATGGAGCACAATATTGACGACGACGACGACGGCGACGATGACCACGTAACCACCACACACACCTCTGCGCGCGCCTCTGGATCACGGAGCAAAAAGTCTCGCTCGCGTCGAAAAAAGGACCGCAACTCAGCCCAGGCGTGGGAGCAGTCGAAACGAACATGGGAGACGAACCTGCCCGAAGAAGACCAGGATGGCGTGCTGAACCTCACGATGCTCGAGGCCGAGAAGCGCCGGCGACTGATGCGCGACACGACGCCTCTGCAGCGAGGCATTATTCGGCATTTGATCCTCGTCATTGACATGTCCTTTGCCATGACGGAAAAGGACATGATGCCTACGCGGTATCGGCTCACGTTGAGCTATGCGGCCGCGTTTGTACGGGAGTTTTTTGAGCAGAATCCCATTTCGCAGCTGGGTATTGTAGGGATGAAGGATGGCATTGCAGTGAGAATAAGTGATTTGGGAGGAAACCCCGCCGAGCATCTGGAGAAGCTCCGCGACATGGAGAATCAGGATCCGCAAGGGAATCCGAGTTTACAGAATGCGCTGGAAATGTGCCGCGGTGCTCTATTGTGAGTCAAAAACTATAGAAGATAGGCGGATATCAAGACCCAACAAGCTAACATTCCCTTAAGTCATGCTCCGTCACACGGAACGAGAGAAGTCCTTGTCGTTTACGGAGCTTTACTTTCGAGCGACCCTGGCGATATCCATGAGACGATTGCAAATTTGATTTCCGACAGGATACGGGTGTCTATTGTTGGTCTTTCAGCACAAGTATCTATCTGCGCTGAGCTCTGCTCAAAGACAAATGCTGGCGACGAATCACAGTATAATGTTTGCATTGACGAGGTCCATTTCAAAGAGCTATTTCTGGCTGCGACAACTCCACCCGTAACGAGGACACAGGAGCAAAGCACAGCAAGTTTGCTTCAGATGGGTTTCCCCTCACGGACACTTGCACCGGGAGGTAGTACCAGCTACTGTGCGTGCCACAATCAGCCTTGCCGCGAGGGATACCTCTGCACGAGGTGCGGAACTAGAGTATGCCGCTTGCCAGCCGAGTGTCCAGCTTGCGGACTGACGCTCATTCTGTCTACGCATTTGGCGCGCTCATATCACCATCTCTTTCCATTGCGAAACTGGGTTGAAGTGGCGTGGGCTCAGGCAGCAAAGTCCAAGGGATGCTTCTCATGCCAGGCTCCTTTCCCAGAGCTTCCAAAGGGCGTATCAAGCCGACCAAACGAAAAGAGCGACGGAAAAGAAGGTCGCAACACTTCAACAAAAGGTGTCAGCGAGAGCTCCAGATATGCATGCGAAGTATGCGGCAATCACTTTTGCATTGACTGCGACGTCTACGCGCACGAGGTCATTCACAACTGTCCTGGGTGTCAGAGCAACGTTGCGGCTGAAGCACCAGAAACAAACGGGCACAACGCCAACGGAGAAATGGCCGTGGACGCGTAATATAAAACAATGCGATGGAAAGGTTGTATAATGTACGTTTAAAGAGCGGGCGAGGTGTTGTTGTGAAGGCGATTGCGGCGTTGGAGGTGAGTGCAGGATTGCTCACAGAGTGTGCATGGGTCTTCATTGCCCAAGATATGACATGGCGAAGGGAAGACAAAAAAGCGATCAATATGGAGAGCTTAGCATTTTGAGGCGTATAATCTTGGCAATACTTTAATGGGATTCCTTTATGGGCGTAGATAATAAAATAAAAGAGTCTACATGACGCTACAGCGTTGCATTTTGCCCAAACGGCGTCTCATGTAACAACTTTTCAGCTGTCGCGTGGTCATACGCTTATACTGTAAGAAAAAGGCAAGTGGCCGAACAGCGATTAGAATTGTAATACGACTTGAATATACAGGACGGAAGTAGGCGCAACTTTAGCTAAGAATTTTCATATTTTTTGTTGGTTAATACTAAGTTTCATGAATCTCATATCTACTATCCGTTTCCCAAATGCTGTAAGTGGTGTATAGCGTGCTAAAACAATGAAAAGATATTACAGTACCATTCACAAGTACTGAACCAACAAAGCAAGCCGCGACAAAAGAAAAAAAAGATGCATTTAAGAAAGAAATCCGTCACAAAGGCCGCTGTTTACAAGTTGCCACGCTCGGCCTGCTCACGCTCAATAGCCTCAAACAAGCTCTTAAAGTTACCAGCACCAAAGCCCTCAAACTCATTGCGCTGGATAATCTCAATAAAGACGGTAGGGCGGTCCATAAGCGGCTTGGTGAAGAGCTGCAGCAGGTAGCCACCCTCGTCGTAGTCAATGAGAATGTTGAGGCGCTGAATCGTGTCAAGGTCCTCCTTGAGCTCCCAGGTGCGCTTGTCAGTCTTGAGGCGCTGGCGCAGGGTGGTGTAGTACGTCTCAGGGACGTTGATGAACTCGACGCCGCGGGCGCGCAGGGCGGCGACAGAGGTGATGATGTCCGATGTGAGGAGGGCAATGTGCTGGATGCCGGCGCCCGAGTTGAAGACGACGTACTCTTCAATCTGCGACTTCTTCTTGCCCGGGGCGGGCTCGTTGATGGGCATCTTGACGACGTTGTTGGGCGAGGCCATGACGATGGAGCTCAGGGCGGAGAACTCGGTGCTAATCTGGTTGTCGTCGACGGACCAGAAGCGGTGGAAGGACAGGGCGTTTTCGTAAAAGGCACAGGCGGAAACCATTTCGTTCCAGTCCTGGTTGCCGACGCAGTGGTCGATGCGGCGCAGAGGCACCTCGGGCATCTCGACCGACGACGTCTTCTCCTTGCCGGGACGGAAGCCGGGCATGAAGCAGCCGCGGTAGTCACGGCGGTTGATGAGGGTGTGAGTGGTGTCGCCGTAGGTGCGAATGACGGCCGTGGTGACGGAGCCATTGTCCTTGTCGACGACTTCCTTGGGTTCCTGGAGGGAGACGGCACCGCCGGCGACGGCACGCTCGTAGACGGCGGCGACATTGTCCACTTCAAAGGCGACATCCTTGACGGCATCGCCGTGGCGCTCCATGTGAGCGTAGCACTCGGTCAGGAGGGCCTTTTCTTCGGGGGTAATGGTCTCATCTGCGGGCAAGTGGACGGCCGAGCGCAGCGGCGAGGTGAAGACGAATCGGACATTGTTGTTGGAGACGACGTACGAGGCGAAGAAGCGGGAGCCGGTCTCGAGACCGCGGTAGGCCTCGACCTTGAAGCCAAAGAGAGTGGTGTAGTATGAGGCAGCCTGCTTGGCGTTGCCAACCCACCATGTTACGTGGTCGTAGCCGGTAAAGTTGGCGGGAGGCTGGATGGCAAAGGAGCCGTCAGTCTGGGCGGTGGTGTTGGTGCCATTTTGCTGCTGGTCGGCAGCACGCTGCTGCGGCGAGACTGCTGAGGGAGCCATCTTGTGTGTGTATGTGTGGTTTGTGTGTTGTGTGTTTGAGGTCGTCGTCGTGTATAAACCACCTTTTTTGCTTATACTCACTTACAAGACAGACCAGTTGATAATGTCTAGTAGGCGGTTTGATATTCTTGTAATTACTTGAAGTCAAGGAACAAGGTAATCCAGACTAGTTGATATTTAACGGATATGGGAAGAAGAGTAAGAACTAATAAGTCACCGGGTAGGGAAGGGGGGTGGCAAGTATAAGTATGGGTTGGCATGTACGTCGTCGGCCGACACGGCCAGAGGTGGGATGGATGAGATACCTGGTTGCTTGGTGTGAAGCATGGGGGAAGGCCAGCCAAAAAGTGACTTCGGCTTAGTGACTGTGCGGCATACAGCGAGAGGTACCTTGCACCAAAAAAAAAAGGGATGGTGGGTGTGAGAGTCCCGCCGTGTCAGACCATTTCTCAGCCTTCTCATTCGCCTCTACAGATGCAGAATTCCCCTTCTTTTTTTTCCTTCTCCCTCCTTCGCCCTGGTGTCCCCGTTTTCTCTGACGTATCGCCCGTACAAGGCGGCACGGCGATGCTGCTGCGGCCCCGTTCTTTGCGACTCGAAAGCCGCCCGGAAATGCCCCGCGCCACCGAGAGAGCCGCAGCCTACGCGGGCCGAGCTGGGTTTGGAAGGTGTCTGGCTTTGGAATTCCTCCACACTTTTTTTTTTTGCTGTGAGCGGCTTCCGACGGGAATCTTGGCCAGGCTGCAGAGAGGGAGAGAGGGAGAGAGGGAGAGAGGCAAAGAAGGCATGTCATTATGTCAATGGTCATAACTCTGTTACGTTACGTTTAGACGAGGCTTTCTCTCTTCTGCTGACCCCGTTCGTACACTACCTTTGGTCCTCGTTGAAGGGGAAATAAATTGTTGCAGATTTTTTCAGCTGTAATTTGGCATGTCTCACAAGACCCCTTGATGACGACGCTCGTAATACTACGTACTTTAACAACACCGGATTCACCATGAATAGTTCGCCGCCTTTGAAGAAACCCTTTCCAGGCGAACAGAGCATCGCTTCTTTCCAGTTTCAATTCCATGCACGATCTGGTGGAGCAACTTGCTTCGTCTGCAGCGCCGTCGATTTGCGGGCCCGTAGTTCGTCCCCGGAGTGCGGAAACGCTCCGCCTCGACGCCTTGCCTCTGGGCGCGGCTGTCCAAAGCCGAGGGTTACCGTCTACAGCTTTTGGTGCGGACTGACCGCCGCATTTTTTTTTTGCTGGTGCCCCCACTGCGCCACCTGACGTAGAACCGTTGGACGCAACTGCGGAATGGCGATTCTGCTGCTCTGCGGTTGCTCGTGCTATATTTCCCATCTGCGAAGCGGCTGTGCGGCTTAATACAGGTCGCCTAGTAGTGATTTAATCAGTTGAAAAAAGAGTAGCGGTTTTGACATTCCTGGCTGCCCTGAAAGCTTATACGCGATTCTCCTACTTTGCAAAAGCTTACACCAGACATCTCAAACACTTCTACCATAGCGGATATTCCACCATTAGCATTTCACTTCTCTCATTCCTCTCCAATCACTCAAAAATCACACCCGCCACCATGACACAAGTCAACCTTTCCCAGCGGGACATCAACGTCCTCGAAAAGATGCGCGATCCAGACTACAACCCAGCTGCCAACCTCGTCCTCGACGAGCGTCTGCCGCGCGATCCCCAAATCACCGACCCCGACGTCTACGACAAGCTCGCCAACCGTGAGCGCGAAATCATCCGCGACATACAAAAACTCGAGCAGGAGCTGAGCGGCTCCATGGCCGAGGACGCAGATGAAGTCGCCATTGCCGCCTACAAGGACTGCGTCTCCAAGCTCGACGCCCTCATCACAGAGTACCCCAACTACGCCAGCGCGCGTAACAATCGCGCCCAAATCATGCGTCGACTCTACGGTGACCTGATGCTGCTCAACTACACGACAGGCGCAAACATGCCGCTCGTCACTGCCCCAGAACACAAGGAGAAGCTGCGTGCCTCCACCACGGCTCTCAGCGATCTCGAGACTTCCATTGCCCTCCTCACACCACCTACCTTTCAATCGCCCATGGCCCCGACTGCCGCAAAGACACTCTCCAGCGCTCTGACACAGCGCGGCGCCATCTATCTGCAGACGGGCAAGCTTCTGGCCGATCGCGCGCTAGACGTGGACGACAGCCGCCAGGAGTCTCGCTGGGACCAGTACAAGTTCCAAGAAGCGGCGTCGCATGACCTGGCCCTCGGCGGCCGCTACGGCAACGACATTGCAAAGAACCTTGCCGTCAGCGTCAATCCGACTGCCAAGCTCTGTGGACAGATTGTTCGTGAGGCAATGCGCAAGGAATACGGACCGGGTGTCTATTCCAACGATACGGAGGAGTAATGAAATGAACTGTCAAAGCAGAATTGCTTCACTGGTTTTATTTCTTCTTATATATATACATTTCGCTTTTGTTTTTTGTTCGGTAGATGTACATTGGGGGTATCGAGTATATAGCGTATTATGTTGGTTA
Organism: Lecanicillium sp. LEC01; assembly: GCA_002242745.2. Classification (NCBI taxonomy): domain Eukaryota; kingdom Fungi; phylum Ascomycota; class Sordariomycetes; order Hypocreales; family Cordycipitaceae; genus Lecanicillium; species Lecanicillium sp. LEC01. The sequence continues at coordinate 109,626 of NIWZ02000055.1, forward strand.
TTTTCTCCCTTGCTTTTACATCATCGCTTTTTTGATTGCATCATGACGGCGTTTTTGAAAGGGGGGGTATTTTCGGATGCAGAACGGGTCACTGAGATGATTTTTTGGATAGGCCAATGCGGCTAACAGACGGCATATAGTTAGAATATATAATCTTGCAATGTCAGAGAAGCTTCAAGTTGCAAACATACCGAAGTCCGTCTTCCATTATTTGATTCCTAGTCCTGCCCTTGGCCTGCTCTTCCCGATTTATTCGCGTCGCAGCCGCAGAAAGACCAATGAAGATGGCAAAGATTGGGTCCGCGACCCTCGAGATGATGTATGTCGGCGCAGGCATGGTTGCTGAAACGTTGGTCACAGTATCGGCAATGCAAAGGGGAAGAAGCAGAGCTCCATATGAGCCGCAACAAGTCGTCTGCAACCTACTTAGACACGACCAGGCGTTGCGACCAAAGAGGATGATGACTAAGAAAGTCGCTAATCCATTTCAGTACCTACCTCCAAAAGACGGGCCCCACATATTCAGGGTGCAAACACCAAAGCACCTTGAGCGCGGCCACCAGCAAAGAGTGACAGCACGTGACTAGGCACATGCACACTCGCTTGCCCAAATTTGACAGCCCACAAACCCCAAAAAATTACAGTGCCCAAATTCCGGATCACGGCCCTGCCACACCTGAAATCTCGTCCGCAACGACGAAACCCTTCCCCTTCCCACCACCACCACCATATTTGTCCCGACCACGCACACAAGAAGGACAAGATGAAGTTCCTCAAGGTCGGCCGTGTCGCCATCATCACCCGAGGCCGCTATGCCGGCAAGAAGGTACGATTTTAATTTTACGGGAGTTTGGAGCTGCCCTCCGCGGGAAGCAGAGTTTTCCCCTCGCGCTGGGATGGCATGTTGGAATAGGCTCGGTCGATTGGATTTTCGGTCTCGTTGGATTGCGAATACTGTTCTGCTTCAAGCCTTTGGGATTGTCGTCTCGAATTGTCCCGCTGCTGTCCGAATTTTGTACTGGTTGCTTGGAGGGTTAATTTGAATGCGCCAGCTTGGCATTGAAGATGTTGGAAAGAAACTGGTATAGAGGTTTCCTCCAAACCAGACAATCGGGATAAAATGCGGACAATTCAAGACGGGCAGAATTTTCAGCGTCTCGACGACCGACCTTCCAACCGAACGAATTGTCAACATGCCACGAACCAAACCGACGGAAAACTCCTTTGAACCCCAACACCAAACGCAGCTCCAAGCCACTATATATCAAAATAAAAAGCTAACACCACACGTTTTGCAGGTCGTCATTGTCCAGCCCCTCGACAACGGCAACAAGCCTCACCCCTTCGGCCATGCCGTCGTCGCCGGCATCGAGCGCTACCCTGCCAAGATTACCCGCCGCATGTCCAAGGCCCGCCAGGAGAAGCGCTCCAAGGTCAAGCCTTTCATCAAGGTCATCAACTACAACCACCTGATGCCCACCCGCTACACGCTCGAGCTCGAGGGCCTCAAGGGCGCCGTCACTGCCGACACCTTCAAGGAGGTCAGCCAGCGTGAGGATGCCAAGAAGACGGTCAAGAAGGTTCTGGAGGAGCGTTACACTAGTGGCAAGAACCGCTGGTTCTTTACTCCTTTGAGTATGTATTCCGCTTCCTTTTTTTTGTCCATTTCATCTCGCCTTTCAAAACACAAAATGTTGTTTGTTTGGGGGACCTCTTTTGGCTAGCAGATGAGAAGTTGCAAAAGTCGGATGGCTAACCCAGTTTTTCTACTATAGAATTTTAAACTATTACGACATGCGTTTTTTCTCCATCATGGTTAAAGGAGAGGGAGTTGGCGGTATGTTAGGAGGAACGAGAAAAAAAAAAGAGGAATTAAGAAGCATTTCGAATCGCAGTTGAGGAACCCGGGTTATTTTATGGGCTCTCAATGAAAGTTCGTCAAGAATCACAAACCAACAATCAATCAATCACATCACAACCTTTTTACCAAAATTCTCAATAGCTTCTTGCGTTTATGCTTATGCACGCGTGATGATGGGAGTCTTGGGGCGATTATGAATCCGGCTGCCCTGTGAAATGTTCATGTACTACAACTGCAAACAAAATATATCCAAAACGCTTGGGAACATGTGCCCCAGGCAGGGTATTTGGTTATTGATGATCGAGGCAAAACGATAGTTGCGCGCTCTGTGACAGCCAATCGAGGACAAATGTATGAGAAGCGATACTGATACTTGTGACGAGCCAGAGTGTACTGCACATAAATCACGAGGAAATTGTAGGCGCAAGAAGTTGGCGTATATTTGTGTATTATTTATGTAATGTCATGCACTCAACAAGTTAAAAAAAAAAAAAATCATCTCTACATTTCTATAATGTCTCAAAAAACGCCGTTTAAAGTTACATATGGCGAAGACTTGCGTGGACATTTCCAGTTTTCTCCCTTTCCCCCTTTTTTTCTGTTCGCTTCATCATTTGAACTTGCTCTGGCAGGATTTGTCCTCGCGTCCAGCGCCTGGTGGAGAATAATTATACGCTGCAGTTATCGGTAAAGTCTTTTTATTTCACTTTTCGCATCCAGAGTCCAGTTCAGCCCCCCAGAGGAGTCTCCAAATTACACCATACTGCCCAAACACCGCAAATGCACAGAGTCAAGTAAAACCGTAACTCTACCATATCATTCTTGTTCAAGACAAAATGGGACGAGAGCTTTGTTGTTCATAGGACAGCTCATTAAGCTTATCTCAGTAGCTCTTTCGGAATTTCAGTCTCAATCTCTCAGTTGGCGTCCGTCTTGGCGGAACCGGCGAAGCCGCTAACGACCTTGGCGGGGTCGTAATTGGGCGCATATGAAGGGGCCAGGCCCGTAAAGACGACCAGGACAAAGAAAAAGGCTGCAACAATGACGGTAATCTTGCGGAGGACAGGCTTGTTGTTGCCAAATTCCGCCCAGTGGCGGGTAGCCTCGCCAGCATAGCCCTTGATCTGGTCGTAGCCGAGCTTGTAGTAAACCATGCCGCCGAGGGCAATGGAGTAGCCAAAGAACTGGAGACCAGAGACTGGGGTACCCCAAATGAGCATAGAGGCGGCAACAAGGAGAATGTCCTTGAGGACACCACAGAGGGTGAGCACGACAGCAGAGGTCTTGCCAATCTATTTCGCAGCGTGTTAGTACCTTATCGGTCTATCAATGCCAAAAAGGAAAAAAAAGGAGCTGTATACATACCAGTAGAACAACGGAGACGTTGAGCATAAAAGCGCAGATACCGTTGAGGAAAAAGGTGAAGAGACCGACGTTGTATACTTCAGCCATGCTGACCTTGGGAACCTCCCAGAAGAGGGCAACGAGACCGTTCATGACAGCGCAAACGGGAGCAAAGTAGTAGACAGAGACAAGAGGGTCCATCTTGAAGTCGGCAGAGTTCAGAAGGCGTTGGACCATGGTCAGGCGCGTTGCCTCAAACATGACACCAGCGAGCTGAATAAGGAAACCGACGAGAACAAAGTCGATTTCACCAATCGAGGCAATAATGACACCAACGACAATGGCGGAGACGTTGAGGAACTGCTTCAGGTTGGGCTGAGAGACACCGAGGAGCCAGCCAGAGATCAGGACGGCGACGGGAGTAGTGGCCTTGAGCATCTGGATAAAGGCAACGGACAGGTAAAGGTATGCCAGGTTGCCGCAAATCAGACTGAGAGAGAAGAAGACACCAATGGGGACGACAGCGCGCAGGTAGACGCGGCCAGTCATTTTGACCGTCTTGCGGCCATCAAGAATGGTGGTCCATCGGGCAAGGCACTGGGTGACGACAGTCGCAAACACAAGGTGGTAGGTCGTGAGGATAACGGGGTAGTCTGCGAGAGCAATGTTAGCATATACATGCATGCTGTCAAATATAAAGCTTGGTAACGGAAGCCGGCGACAACTTACGGAACTTGAGAGTGTCCAGCACCCACTTGTTGAAGAGAATGACGGAAGAGCTGAAACCAATCCAGACGCTGCGACGATTGTTAGCTGAACGGCTCGTCCGTCTTTTTGGAACGTTGCGCGCCTAGATTGCTGCGCATGAAATGGGACATACATGACGTAAAGAGCAGGGGGAATGCTGTTAGCAGCAGGAGCCTGAGGCTTCTCGGCCGCAGGGTTGACGGTAGGCAAGACTGGCGATGAAGCGCTTGGCGACGAAGCGTGAGGAGAGTCGCCAGAGACGCGGACCTTGTCTTCGGCGGACATGATTGCGTTTCGAGTGGTTTTCTTGCTTAAACTATGCGTCTGCGTGGAAGAATGTACGGCAGAAGAGACAACAGGTCAAACACTCGCTTCGAAGCAATCGAGATAATTGCTCTGTGTATTCGACTCGAGTTCGAGGGTTCTTAAAGTGACGCGCAAACGAGCGGACGGAACGTGGCCAGGAAAAAGGTGGGAACCCAAAGGGGTTTGAAGGTTGACGGGCAAGAAAAAAAAAAGGTCGCTTGCGGCTGAGCGGGACTGGGTTGTGTTGGTAGTAGGCCGTGTAGGGAACGTGGTGGGCTGAAACGCCGTTTATACTTTTGAAGAAAAAAAGGGTCTTTTGTGTTGGAAGACCAAGAAGGAATATCGAGAAGAAGAGAAATAGAAGCCGAAAAGTGGCAAGTAAAGAGAAAGAATTACTCGAGAATGGAGGATTGGGAGAAGAAGAGATGGAAAGGGGAGAAGAGAGGGTTGGATGCGGCGACAGGAGACTAGTTTAAGCCAATGCAAAAATAGTATTGATTAGCCGCGAATAATGATGCAGCTGCTGCAGCACCACCACCACGACGGAGATGGCGACCAGCGCAGGCAGCCCGCTGTAGCCCGCCGTAGCCCACTGTGGTAGACAATCGCCAGTCGCTTTTGGTGGCAAGCGACTGTGCTGGTATGCGGAATTCAGTAGCGGCGCTAGTGGAGGGGCTGCCGTGTTGCCTCGTGTCAGGGGCGGATGTGGTACCTGGCTAACTGGTGGGAGGCAGTGGACCATGAAAGTACCAAGCTACATCACACCAAGCACTTTTCGCGCCATCTATCCAGAAAATAGGGGGCCAAACGGCTGACTTTTAGTGCTAAGTTCTTCTCGCGCCTCTAAACTCGGCTTGGATCTTACGAGCGGCTATCAAGAAAAGGAGAAGAAGCTTGCAGCACAGCCTCGTATTGTCTGATATCCAACGAGCATGACTCTCTCACACACATCAACCTTCCTGTTTCCTGACACTCAATACGGGATCAAGTAAGGAGTAGAGATTGTCTCCCATTCTGTGAGCAATGTTCCTCTTCCAGTGGACGCGCGTAACCTCTGGCAGTGAGGAGACTGATCGACAGGATAAATTTCGTAGGGGGAACTACTAGGTAGAGAGCTCCATAACTTAGTATCCTCCATAAACTGTCAGCGGCACAATCAGGTACTGGCCAAGGTACCTCCGTAGTTTCCAGCACATTGCAGAGAGTACGTTGTAAAAGGTAGTTGGGCCCAGTGACAAGGGTGGTGTGCCAGGGGGCCAGCAAAGGGGGGTAATACTGTAGATAGTGGTAAGCTCCTACTATGTCCGTAATGAAACCTCTCACATGGTGCATTCCCTGGAAATTTAGCTTCTGGACGAATGAATCGAATCATATGCCACCCATGAGGTAGTTTGGCTGCTCAACGCGCATGATAGTTCCGCGCCAGCGGTTCCCTTGCGGGTCAAAGACAATTCTGTCACGTTGGCATTCCCGTCTCACGCGTGCCGAAACCGCAGAACAAGGCCAATGAAGATCGGTGATCTGCTCGTTTCAGAATTGTGGTCTTTGGCGCTGTGAGCAGAGACCACAGCGTGTGAAATTCTAAAGCCGATATGGAGCTGCTCAGTATGTCGATCTTTGTGTATGGACATGCAAGAGGGGCCCTTGACAGTCGGCATACCCGTACCCCATGACGTCGGTGCAATATATTCGCACACAGTAGTATTTGAGGATAATCCGACCTTTTGAAAGATCGATTTACATGATCATTGCCATTACTGCGAATGGGTTGGGTGTACTGGTAGGGGATAAGCCCATAGTAACGTATGAAACAGATGGATAGGTGGATATTTGGTATAGAGACGCGTAAGAGATTGCAGCTGGAGATGAGACGGGCATACAAGTCTTCATGTACAAAAAGATCTCGCGAAGATGTTAACTGCTACCGTCCAGCGATGTGATATTGACACAACCAGAGGCGTCTTTTATGGTAGCCTGCAGTTGAGAAGCATAGATACTAGCTACGTCCGTGCTCGAGACAAAATGGACCCTTTGGTTCCCAAACTCTAATAATACAACAATACCAAAACAGACATTAGCTACGGCAAAAGTCAGGCTGTTGTCGAAGACTCAACAGCTAGCCCTCACTACTCGTAACCTAGTAAAACCGGCTCAAGCCAGGAACCTAATCTTTCCTGGTAATATGCCTTGTTTGACGATTAGCAGCGGGAAGTGGGCCCTTGCAGTCAAGATTGGGAAATTAAAACGCCATGGTCATTTAGAGTAATTAATCTTGCTTTATTTTACTGGAGGCCAAGAGAGTCAGCCCCTGAGAATCAACAAGGTGACATGTGCGTGGTATTACGAGTAATGTAGTCGACCGGAGCCGAAGACCACCGGGTTACATGCAGAGAGATCAACAAGCAATTATGTATGTATTACCTTACAAAACATAGGACAGAGGTAATTGTCACAGTTAGTAGTTACGTCGCACGAGTACATGCTACAGTCACAAACCTCTTTTGCTCCATACTCGTATCATGGTCCGGTCCCTTTGTGCATTGTGGCCCCCAGTCTTGTCCTCCACTAAAGAAGAGTGACAGAGGAGGCATCCCGTCGGCAATCTAACGGTGCACCTTGGCGGTATCTACAGGACGGATGAGAGTGGTTGTAATTCCAGAGAAATTTTTGTAAAAATAAAAATGGAACTTGAGAGACGATATACCCGTATGGCAGTGTTCTTTGAACACGAGATGGCCTGAATTTAGACGTATTTCCTGCCGTATTCAGTATCCTGCTCGTACTATCTCTCCCCCCATCTGGTGCCTGAAAAACTTGTGCGCCGCTAGCGACCCACTGTCGACCAGTGGTTGCACTGCACCAAGGCACACCCACAGCTACCCGTGGGGCTGTGCTTGGTTTGGGTTTGCGCGTCCGCTCCATCTGGTTTGAGCGCCAACAGTGGGTGGGCCCGCTGGCGAGTCGTTGCCAATCTGCGTATCTCGCCGGGCTCAGTGCGTCAGCCGGGGGGCATGTCTACCATGTAACCTCTCTCGCTCTGTATCTCTCTTTGCGCAGGCTCCCTGCTGGACAGTCGACCCTGGGCTGCCGCCATCTGTGGTACCTGCGTTAGCACCGTCCTGCCAATACAGGACCATGTAGAAATGTAATTTTAGCCCCTCCATTTCCCGCAAAACCCGCCTCTCCAACTCCTTTTCAGGACACCCCCCCAAAAAAAGTCTCCTGGGGAAACGTGCCTCTTATTGTCTGCGCAACAGGAAAAAAATAACACCTTCCACCTGGCCGCTAGCCTATCCTGAACTTCTTCTTCCCTTCATCTCCTCTCCTCACCATTACGTCCTTTGCGACTTCACGTCTCTTGCCAGCCTTTGATTCTTTCAAGTTGCTCAGGTGCCATCTTGACTTCTTGATCTCTCGACTGTCTTAGTCGCAACCGTGTACTTTGCATCTAATCCCATCCATCTCCGCTCCAAACCGTCACAATGGGTGCCGACACGTAAGGTCTCCCCTTTGCCCTCGCGCCATGGATGATGCCATATCACAAGGTGTCTGCCTTGCCTATGATATTGAAATCTAACGAATTGGCTGCAGCAACGTTGATGTCCTCGTCATTGGCATGGGACCTACTGGTCTCGGTGCTGCCAAGCGTCTCAACCACATTGTGAGTTTTGGCCCAGCGAGCAGCTTTGTGCCTGCGAATCGCGCCAATGACATGCAACTGACCTTGTTTTCTTCCAGAACGGCCCTTCCTGGCTGATTGCCGACTCTGCTGACAAGGCTGGTGGTCTTGCCAGCACCGACGTTACCCCCGAAGGCTTCGTACGTTTCCATCGCATCACTCGCTCGATACTACAATTGCACTTCTAACCTGCCGTCTTGCAGCTCTACGACGTCGGTGGCCATGTCATCTTCTCCCACTACAAGTACTTTGACGACTGCCTCGACGAGGCTCTTCCCAAGGAGGATGACTGGTACAGCCACCAGCGCATCTCCTACGTTCGCTACAAGGGTCTCTGGGTCCCCTACCCTTTCCAGAACAACATTTCCATGCTGCCCAAGGACGATCAGGTCAAGGCCATGGACGGCCTCATCGACTCTGCCATGGCTGCTCGTGTTACCAACACAAAGCCTCAGGACTTTGACGAGTGGATTGTCCGCATGACTGGTACCGGCATCGCTGACATGTTTATGCGCCCCTACAACTACAAGGTCTGGGCCGTCCCCACCACCAAGGTATGCTCTTCATCCCCTCGTTTGAGCTGTCTCTGCGACATGGTCTAACAATGCTCTGATAGATGCAATGTACCTGGTGCGGTGAGCGTGTCGCCGCCCCCGATCTGAAGACCGTTACCAAGAACGTTGTCCTCAACAAGGTTGCCGGCGGCTGGGGCCCCAACGCCACTTTCCGTTTCCCTGCCCGCGATGGTACCGGTGGTATCTGGATTGCCGTTGCCGACACTCTCCCCAAGGAGAAGATGCGCTTTGGCAAGAAGGGTGAGGTCACCAAGGTTGATGCCGACAACAAGGTCGTCACCTTTGCTGATGGTTCCACCGTCGGCTACAACAAGCTCATCAGCACCATGGCCGTTGACCACCTTGCCGAGAAGATGGGCAGCCAGGAGCTCGTCACCCTGTCCAAGGGTCTCTACTACTCCTCTACTCACGTTATCGGTGTAGGCATTCGTGGTGCTCGCCCCGAGCGCATTGGTGACAAGTGCTGGGTAAGCACCGTTTTCCCACTTTTCCAAACAAAACAAGCAGTAGTACTAACCAAGCTGCAGCTGTACTTCCCCGAGGACAACTGCCCCTTCTACCGTGCCACCATCTTCTCCAACTACTCTCCCTACAACCAGCCCGAGGCTAGCGCCAAGCTGCCTACCCTCTACCTCGCCAACGGCGAGAAGGCTGCTTCCGCCGATGCCAAGGAGGGTCCTTACTGGTCCATCATGCTCGAGGTTTCCCAGTCTACCATGAAGGCTGTCGATGAGCAGAACCTGCTCAAGGACTGTATTCAGGGCCTCATCAACACCGAGATGATTATGCCCGAGGACGAAATCGTCTCGACCTACCACCGCAAGTTCGACCACGGCTACCCCACTCCTTCTCTGGAGCGTGATGGTGTCCTCAAGGAGCTTCTGCCCAAGCTTCAGGACATGGGCATCTACTCGCGTGGCCGCTTCGGCAGCTGGCGCTACGAGGTTGGCAACCAGGACCACTCCTTCATGCTGGGTGTCGAGGCTGCTGATGCTATCGTCAACGGTGCTGTTGAGCTGACTCTCAACTACCCCGACTTTGTCAACACCCGACAGAACACTGAGCGCCGTCTTGCTCAGACTTTTGACTACTCTGCATCTACCAACGGCGCTGCCAAGCTCCCTATCCGCAACTAGATTGGTGATTAGAGATCAAAAGGCGGGGGGCTGCAGTGTGCCGACTAATGGAGGAAGGGTATATGCAACATAGACTTGTGCTTTGCTTTCGTTTAATTCAATGAGCGATAATTTGGGATCTCGGATGGCTAGTGACGGAAAATAAAGAGAGGAGCATGGTGTGTGTACTATTATGAATGAGGCGCAAGTGATGGCATCTATGGCCGACACGAGGGCATTGGGGAGCCTGGCTTGCGGCATGTGAATCTCTGCCATGTTGTAAGGCAGGAATAAAGATCGGGCTTTTAGATATGCGCTTGGCTTTTTAGACTGCGGACGTATTCTAGAGACCAAAATAATAGAAAGCATTCTTGCAAGCCCTTTGTACGAAAACCGATAAGAACGTGTACCGTTCAATGTTACGCCATGAGTGTCAGACTTGTTAAAATTATATAAAGTAGTCAGACTATGCAGTACAGTACCATATCCAAGCATTAAAAGTTATGAGCGAGCCGTTTAAACATGGGAGCCATAGCAGCGGTTTTGTATAACTTGCACTAAAAACGGACGCCAATCTCTCGCCGGTGCGGCAACGGCATAGCGCAGGACCAGCTCTCCACAAGGGGCCAGCCGGAAGCCCATCGCCTGCAACCACAGCCCCTCTTGTGCCGAAAGTGAGAGCTTTCCCAACACGCCAGATTGCAAGCCCATTGGCTGCCAAGCCGCCTTGCACACGCAGAGCCACCTTTTCGTCCCCAGTTTTCATGCTGCTTCTGTTCGCAGCAACCCTTGGATCGGTTCTCTGCAAACTTACCACCGGTTCTCCCTATCACAGCTTCTTGTTGTTGTTGTTGCTGCTGCTGTTCTTTTGGTGTTTTTTCCCTTCCTTTCTTTCTTTTCTTAGCGCTATTTCCGCCAAAAAAGCAGAGGAACCATACGAAGCGAAGAGCCTCTCTCAGCAGCCGATAAGAGAAGAGATTAACACAAGTCCGGGCGATACACCAAACCTTGCCCGCTTTCTTGTCTTTCTTCCTTGCTCTCTCTTTCTGCTCCAATATTTGGTGTCACCAAGTCGAGGCATCTGAAATCAATAACGCAACACTTATTTGACAGCTACCAGCCTGGGAAACCTCCCTTTGTCATTCGCACGTTCCTTCGAATCCCAACACCGCACAACAATGGGCACCTTTTCCAAACTTGACTCCAGACCATCCGACTGAGTTGTTCCCTCCCAACGACGTTTTCCCGCCCCGTGGGATCCCGACGCAACAACGAACCTAGATACCCGAGACCGCTCCCTGCCGGCCTTTGAGCCTGTATCCTGACCTGCCCGGCAGCGTGTGTGCTTTTCCCATCCATGACTCCCGTGGCATCATGGCATGTACATCTCTAGTCCCAGATGAGGTCCTGGACCCTCCACCGCCTCCGGCGCGGCTTTTTGAGCGGCTGAGGCAGATGGCTGGTTATACATGGGATGAGAGCAAGCAGCCATTTCACTCGACATATGATTTTTGGTACGTCTTTCTCTGGATACTGTCTACCGTCTTGGTTCTTCGGCTACTGCGGTTGTCGTTGCGGTCGCAGCCCAGCCCTTCTGGACCGTACTGACAATGGCTTGATGCAACTCATTTAGGCACGTCTTTGGCACTCGATCAGTCCCTCAGAACACGGTGACTCCATCTTCATCCTCACATCCCGCTCCTAGCCCTGGTTTCGCCCCTGGCAAACTGCGACCGTCGACATCCGAACATGGCGGAGTTCATCACTCCACGGCAAGCACAACACCGACCTCGGAAATCGATCCGCTCCTGTCCCCGAGCTATCTAACTCAAACTTCCTCGACCACTTCATCAACATCAGCTGAGCTTACATACGTCGAAGAGCCCATCGTCGCCCGCGTGTCGTACCATGTCGTCCGAGAGGAGCGCGCCTATCAGATTGCAAAGACCATTGTAGGCACCGTCGACCCCCACGGCGACCACATCGTCAAGCCGCTTGATCTTATCCGCCTGGCCCCCGTGGCCCCCGAGCGCAATAGTCTCATTGTGGCCATTTACCAGCAGATTGGACGAAATCATCTACTTGATGTCTTGGACATGGGACCAGCCTTTTACATGGCTCGCAAGGAGGGCGACCTGTACCATTCCTACATAAACCGAAATCGTCCCCTGCAAGCTCCGATCGGTCTGCACGACTTTTTGGACTTTGCCATTGGTGCTGTGCACTCGCTCGAGATATTGCATCATGGTCGCGGCATGATTCATGGCGAAATTCGTGGTGACACATTTCACTTTAACCTGCAGGAAAACAAGGTCAGAATCATGTCATTTGGCTCTGGTTTGCGCTCATTTGAACATGGACTTACGAGTACTGGCTGGTCTTTGCTATCCAAAGAGCTGGGTGCCAAGAATAAGCTGCTCTACATTAGTCCCGAGCAGACGGGTCGAATGCCGGCGGAGCCAGACACCCGCACTGACATTTACTCTCTTGGTGTCTTGTTTTGGTCGCTCCTTGCACAACAGCCCGTCTTCAGCGGCGAGAGCCCACTCGACATCGTACAAGGCGTGCTTGGCAAACGCATACCGAATGTTACAACTGTGCGAATTGACCTGCCGGATGTGCTCGGCCGCATTATCCAAAAGTGCACAGCCAAAAATGTGGCTGACCGTTATCACTCTGCTAGTGGTCTACGTCATGACTTGGTACAAGTGCAACAGTATCTTACGCAAGGAGATATTCAGTCACTCACGGATATGCCGATTGGAACAAACGACGCGTCGTCTTTCTTCATGCTCCCCACTGGCATGTTTGGTAGAGAAAAGGAAAAGGCGGAGCTGCTGCGCGTCATCGACAGAATATCAAAGAGCCATGCGCTGCACACTAGAGACCAAAGCAACAAGTTTTCTGACGGCTCGAGCCTTATTAATGACCTTTTTGTCGCTGATGACATCTCTAGCGAGGAAGCCAGCTCCACTGGCGGAGCTACCCGTCACAGCGGTTCCTTCACCCAAAACTCGTCTGGACAGCGCGGCTCACTAAAGAATAGCTTCCAGTCGTCCTTCTACCAAGACGGCTTAGTTTCCGATGCTACGTCCACAAACCACTCCATCAACACGATGCCCATTCCTCGAATAACCCGTCCCTGGGAGCGACACCAATCAGTATCGACGGAAACTATGAGCGCTGGCGATAGTGGCGGGCCTGATGCTAATCGCCATACCACACTCGACTCTGGGGCTTCCATGCTGTCTAGGCAGCTTGGCACGGTCAAGTTTCGACGCGGTGGAAAAGGCGAAGTTGTCACCATTGAGGGTATTGGTGGACTTGGAAAAAGCTGTCTGGTGCAATCTATTCTGCCAGATCTGCGTAAACGTGGCTACTGCGCGACTGCGAAATTCGACACGGCCAAGAGGACGGCTCATGGGCCATTGATCAAATTACTGTCGTCCTTGTTTAGGCAAGTCTGGGGCGAGCGAAATACAGACACGCCGTTCCATCAAGCCTTGAAGCAGTACTTCAGTCCGGTATGGCCGATGCTGCACAAGGTTCTCGGCCTACCCGAATTCCTCCTCGGAACTGCCGAAGCCTCCACTCAACGAAACATGAACCTTGGGCAAAACTCGGGTCTTCGTGGAAACGGCCGAGGCGGGAAGCGCAGAGGCTCTTCACCAGGGATATCACCTGGTCCCTCAAACAGTGGTGTAGCCTTGCCAGCTCAAAGTACGCAAGAATTCCTCCGCGCCGGTGCGTCTACCAAGACAAAACGCTTCATCAACACTTTTCTGGATGTGCTTCGTGTCTTTAGCTCGCACAAACTTATATGTTTCTGCTTGGAAGATCTTCACTTTGCCGATGACGAGTCGCTGGAGTTAGTTTCGCAGATCATCAGCGCTCGCATGAAAATGGTGCTGATTTTGACATATCGTCCCGACGAGCTGTCGCCAGAGAAGATGCACAGCGTCATCACGCCGCCTGAAATTGAGGAACTGCCTCGCAACAGCCGCCCACTCGTCACCAAGCTCAAGCTGTCCCCTCTCAGCGAAGACGATGTTCTCAACTATGTCGCTGCGACTTTGCGTCGGCCTGCCGACGATATCCTCTCTTTAGCCCTTGTTACGCAATCCAAGACGGCCGGGAACCCGTTTTACATGCGAGAGATGCTTAGCACCTGTCACCGCAAGAAATGTGTATGGTACGACTACCGTGATAGCAGGTGGCACTACAACTTGGACAAGCTATTTACGACTTTCCGCGGAGAAGAGGAATACGATGTTCTAGATACCGATTTTATTACCCGCAGATTGAACGAGCTACCGGCTGCTTCCCGAGCTGTGCTTGCATGGGCGGCGCTTATTGGAAATTCGTTTTCCTTTGAGCTTGTTTGTCGTCTTATGAACGGCGAATTTGACTATACTGACCAAGATACCAGCTGTTGCCCCGGCGCTCCTCAGCAAAAGCATTACAGCGAGGGAGAGGCGATTGAAGGCTTGCAAGCCGCCGTACAAGCTTATATTATTGTGCAGAGCGAGACGGACGATCGATTTCGGTTTGCACATGATCGGTACATTCATGCATCGTCTGCTTTGAGAGAGTGCAATTCTAGGAAAATGCACTTTATTATTACGCAGACGCTTATCAAATACTACGCCAAGGACGCAAAACAGCGCGAAGATGTTGCTCGTCATATTTGCAAAGCGGCAGCAATCATTCGTGAGCGTGTTACACTGCGCAGCGAGTTCCGACAGCTCCTCACTGAGCGGGCGCACGCGGCTGTCGAAAATGGCGCGCGACCAACTGCCGCGAAGTACTATAGCCGAGCTATGCAGCTGCTTCAGGACAAGCCGTGGGACGATAGCGAGGAAGATGTCTGCTACGATGAGACACTTCAGCTGTACCTTCGTACTGCAGAGTGTTATCTATACATGAGCCGTTTACCCGCTGCGAACGATTTGCTGTCTGTGATTTTCGCCAATGCTAAAACGGCCATGGACAAGGCTCCTGCCTATATGCTCCAATCGCGAATATTTGCCCAAAACGGCAACTCACTGGCCGCTCTTATTTCCCTCAAAGAATGCCTTACAGGCATGGGAATACAAATTGACCCTTTGCCGACATATGAAAAGTGCGATCAGCGCTTCGAAACTTTATCAGTCAAGCTACGGTCAATGGAGCGGGCGGATATTGTCGGTGCGAAGCCCGCCGCTGATCCAGTCTTGTCGTCCATTGGCTCAGTTTTTGGTGAGAGCCTCAGTGCTGCGTGGTGGTGCGACTCCTTGGAATACTACCATCTCACTATACTCATGCTCGAGACGCACTTTGAACGAGGGGTTTTTCTGCAGTCGGGCATGGCATTCCTCAACTTTGGCGTTGTTGCTCTATGCCGTTTCGCAATGGCCGAGTTCGCTGCGGAGCTGGGCACAATTTCTCAAGATATGCTCCTTCTTAGCCAAGATCCCTTTACTATAGCTCGAGGACAGATGCTGCATGCCTGCTTCCTTGCACACATCTATTATCCTTTACCACTCACCGTGTCGCAAATGGAAGACGCCGTCGAGATGGCGTCTGTTGGCGGAGACCGAATGTCGACAATTTTGAGCTATGGTCTTTCCGCGCAAACCAAGTTTTTTGCAAGCGAGCATTTAGGCGATGTCGAGAGCTATTGCCAGTATGCCTGTGAAGAGATCCCCAACTGGCACAGTGATACCCGCGGCGGTGTCATGATGGTTTCAATCAGACAAACTTGCCGTGCGCTTCAGGGCAAGACTCGATATAATGAGGCTCTTGGAATCATGTCCGACGACGTGCACGACTCTGTCAAATACAAGAGTTGGCTTTCAACTCAGGCGCAT
This sequence comes from Lecanicillium sp. LEC01, assembly GCA_002242745.2. Taxonomy (NCBI): domain Eukaryota; kingdom Fungi; phylum Ascomycota; class Sordariomycetes; order Hypocreales; family Cordycipitaceae; genus Lecanicillium; species Lecanicillium sp. LEC01. The sequence continues at coordinate 125,102 of NIWZ02000055.1, forward strand.
GACAGCAACCGATCGATCATGCTGTATGAGAGCCTTGAACTTGTTTGTCTCTTTTTGTTTGGACACTATGAACGAGCTGTGGAGATTGGCAAAACTTGCTATGACGGCTTGGAAGCCCTGTGGTCCGCACGAAACAACCGCCTAGTGCTGCTCTTTTACGGTCTCGCTCGGGCTGGTCAGCTGCTTCGCCAGATGCAAGACCCGCGATCGCCTACGACCAACTTCTCTGCCCAGACGCAAGAAGTCGTCAAAGAGCTGCAAAAGTTTGTCAAGCTGATTGACAAATGGGCTGCTGTATCGGATGTCAACTACCTTTGCTGGTCACGACTTTTGCAGGCGCAAATGGTTGAACTATCTGGCCACCATGGTTATGCAGTTCAGCACTATGAAGAAGCATTAGATCATGCCACCGAGCACAACTTTACCTTTGAAGAAGCGCTGGGTAATTATCTCATGGCTGGATTTTTCCTTCGAAGACGAGCTAGAAGGTCCGCTCGCTCTGCTCTACTTGAGGCTGTTGGGTTTTATCGTCAGCTGGGGGCCACCGGCATCGCCAAGTCCATTGAAGAAGAACACTCTCTTCTGCTGCATGGTCCGACTCGTAGCCACCAAACAGTTGATGTGGCGATCCAAACTGATTTTGTTGCTGACGGAGGGGCAGTGCAGTTTCGACCTTCAGATGAGCAGGACGGTGAGGAGCTGACTCAAGTCCCCTCAAACTCTATGACGGAAATCAAAGGCGACCGTATCGGAGCTTGGAGGGGCTCTATGAACATGCAGTCGCATGACTATGGTGGGCTTCCGGCTCTTGATATGATTGATTTGCATGCTATTCTGTCCTCTTCGCAAGTCATCTCTTCGGTCTTGCAGGTTGACGAGCTCCTGACAACCATGTGCGACATCATTCTGCAGACGTGCGGTGGCTCTGCAACCCTGGCCGCCATTGTCGTGCAAGACCCTGACGATGATAATTCGTGGTGTGTGGCCGCTAGCGGCGATCCTGAAAAAGGTGCTTCCGCACACAATCCTGGCTTGCCCCTGGCAGGAACGTCTTTGATTGCGGACAATGTGGTACTATACTGTACACGTTTCCGTGAACCTTTGTTCATACCTGACCTCAACGCAGATGAGCGAGTTGGCAACGTCAACGAAACATGGCTGCAGAAAAATGCTCACGGAAAGTCTATTATCGCCATACCCATCTCTCACGGGAACAAGCCGTTGCTTGGTGTGCTGTACATGGAAGGCGAACCGCAGTCGTTTACAGATCGGAATGTCTCTGTCCTGCAGCTTCTGGTCAGCCAACTAGCAATCAGTTACTCTAATGCTCTGACGATTAAGAATCTCGAACGCGTTTCTGCGGAGAATCGTTCGATGGTTACAGTTCAGAAGAAGGCTCTTGAAAAGGCAATCCGCGCCGAAACGAAGGCCAAACATGCCGAGGCTGAAGCAGTGCGCAACGTTAAGCTGGCTGAAGAGGCCGCCAAGGCAAAGTCCATCTTCCTCGCCAACGTATCACACGAACTGCGCACACCGCTCAACGGCGTCATTGGCAACTCGGAACTGCTTCGCGACAGCTCGCTAAACAGGGAGCAGCTGGAGATGGCAGACTCGATCAGGGTGTCTGCTGATCTTTTACTGACTGTCATTAACGACATTTTGGACTTTTCCAAGATGGAGGCCGACAAGATGAAGCTGTACATTATTGCATTTAATCCGGAAGAAATGGTTCGAGAAGTTGTCAGGGCTGTCTCGTACAGCAACCGGGAGAAGACGTCGAAGAAGAATGTGCGCATCATTCAAGACATCAACTTGCCTTCGATGCTCATCTATGGAGACCCGATTCGTCTTCACCAAGTACTTGGCAATCTCATTGGCAACAGTCTCAAGTTTACTGAAGATGGGTCAATTACCATTGGTGCCAAGCTTGAGTCGGATACCAAGGAAAGTGCCACATTGACTTTTTGGGTCCGCGATACTGGTATTGGCATCCCCCCGCAGCAGCTCGCGAAGCTTTTCCAGCCATTTAGCCAAGCAGATGCCAGCACAGCACGAAAGTATGGTGGTAGTGGTCTGGGTCTAAGCATTTGCAAGAGTCTAATTGAAGTGATGATGAAGGGCAAGATACAGTTGGAGAGCGAGGAAAAGGTTGGGACGACGGCATGGTTTACGGTCACGTTTGAAAAGACCAAAGCCGACGTTTCTGCAGGCGATGCCCTGTCACAAACTAAATCATCGCCGCCCTTGGATCGCTACTCCATCACGACATCGCGCTTCGATAGGAGCATTGCGCCACACCCGCCACTGGATTTGTCAAGGCTTGCCAAGGAGGATCTTCGCATCTGCATTGCAGAGGATAACCCGATCAACCAGAAGATTGCTATTCAGTATATGCAACGACTGGGCTACCGCAAAGTTGACGCCTACGAGAACGGTATGAAGGCGGTAGAAGGGCTGCGAGCTAAGGCCAAGGAAGGTATCCCATATCATATTGTTCTCATGGACGTAATGATGCCGGTGCTGGATGGTTATGAAGCCACCAAGCTCATCCGGAAGGACCCCATCGAGGCTGTTCGAAAGATTCTTGTCATTGCCATGACAGCATCTGCTATTCAGGGTGATCGCGAGAAGTGCTTAGCTGCAGGCATGAATGATTATCTGGCCAAGCCAGTACGTGCCGAAGTGCTGCGGAAGAAATTGGATGCATATGTCGAGGCTCCCGTGCACGAGACGATCTGGAACACACCGTCGCCAAGCCCGTTGGAGATTTCCGAAGCAGAGTACGACGCCACGCTCCGGCGTGCGGTAGAATCTCCCTCGCCTGTGGAACAGCGATTCAATAAACAACAGCAGCAGAGGACCGAAGCCAGCATGGATCCGATGGAAGAAGGGGCGGTTTTCAATCAGCCGATCGGCTCCGAGGGCATGGTGGCTTGTGATAGCCCTGTTCTGGGAATTTCGAATGCTACGGAAGCGCCGGCGGGAAGCTCGATGGAAACGAGTCAAGACAGCTGCTCATCCCCAAGGCAAAGCGTAGTGTCGTCGTTTGGACAGAGCACGAATACAGATACGACAGAAAGCCCTGTCACAGATGGTGAGACGATGGAAACCCCGCGATTAAACCCAAAGGCGGACCACAAGAAGAATGGCGCGAACTGAAAGGAGAATGCAGATGATTCGGTAATACCTCCATCATGATCGAAGCGGCCGAATAGTCATTTTTCGGACCGCAACCACTAGACTTTTATTTTTGTTATTCTCTTCTACTTGCTCTGTTATCTCGGCACTTTTGACGATTTGGTTTTGTTTTCTGGCATTGGTTTTTTTTTTTTTCGGATACTCGGCAGTGATTTTTTTTATTTATTTTTTAAACGTGTTTCTGGTTACCTTGGGTATGCATATAGTTGTGCGTCTTGTTGGGCTCTTTTTTAGTACATGCATGGTTGGCTTTCCTTGTTCCTCGGGAATTATTAGAAGGCTGCGGGCATATCCCGGTATTTTGAAAGGAAGACAGAGGCCATTTTAAAATACATTTATCAATATACCACGATTTGAATGACTTGCTTTTTTTTATTTTTTTTATAGAGAAAGTATTGTTGGCAACAAATAGGGCACGCTGAGCCTCATTGGGGGTGGGTGCAGCCTAGGCCCGGCATTGCAAGGCCAGGGTATGTATCCCCGCGTCTTGAACGGGGCGTGTGATTAGTGGAGTCATTGGCGACGCTACTGCACAAGATTACCAGTCGGCGACCCCAGCTTTCGGGCATGGTTCTCCCGATCTTGGGGTCACTGGACGCCTTGCAGAGCCACGAACTGCCATTGATGACGACATTGGCGATTTCTTCTGTAGAACTTGTAGAACTTACAACCGCCAGAAATAAGTCTCAGACTCTGTTCTTGAAAGCTGATATGCTTTTCAAAAGGCGAAAACGCAATGCAAACAGGTATTCAAACAATTTCAGAAGCGAAAGCATGGCTACAGATATTACAAGCCATGTCCGCGACCCAGGCCTTCCGCCGGCGTACGATAAAGAGGCGCCTGATGCTGGGGGGCAAGGAGATGAGATGCAGGATCCTGCCATCTTAATTGTCTCTGGCCAAAGCATCTTTGCTGAAAGTGTCAACTCACCAGAACTATACAGGTTGAACCGCGGCATTACGAGCCTGAGCTACGCCACGAGTAACGTCGAGATGGCTCGGATCGAGCGCACGGTTCGGCAAAAGTCCGACGACCCGACGATAAAGCAGCGTGAGCGACACATCTACAACATATCCAACGCTATGCAGGGGATGAGGAGCCAGATTCTTACCATGGCGGCGGGAATACCGCGGATCTATGCGTCGCCTGTCTCGTCGCGGAACACGCTCGGCAAACCGCTTGCGTTTCGTCGTCGGGTTCCAGGGCTTTCGTCGCTGCGCAAGAGGATGGGATCGTCGTCGTCGTCGTCGTCGTCGTCGTCAAGGGTGGTGGAATGGCAGGCTGTTTCGCTGAAAAGGGCTGCGGATTCGAACGTGCCGAGGTTTTTTAATGATGACGAGGGCGGTGGCGATGTGCTGTTTGAGGTTCGTCGGCTTGATAAGAAGGAGGACAGGGTTGAGTGGGTGGATTGCGAGGGGAATGCGGCGGCGTTTGAAGAAGGGGAGAGGAGGAGGGTAGAGCCGACGATTGTAGTTACAAAGGCTATGAGGAGGGTTGAGTTGGATGCGTTGGTTGCGTTATGGTGTTGTCGGCTTTGGGAGAGGAGTGCGGAGGAGCAGCCGAGATTTCATGAGGGTTTCTGAAGGGCTGCGAGTTTGTTTGTATAAGTTTGTCTTTTACAAGAAGAGAAGTGAAGCTAACTTTGTATTCTAGTACGGAGGAGATTGGAGCAAGGGAAGTTTATTTTCGGCAGGGTGCTGCTATTGGGATGCTGCGATAATGCCGACGAGAGATGCATGGTGGTGTGCTTTGTTTTGTTTATTTTTCCTTCTTTTTTTTTTTTTCTAGCTTTTTGCATATTTTAGTTGGACCCTTTGTATTATCAATGACACTTGTAAAGGTTCTCTTCCGACGGGCAGATATTAGGCGGCTATCTGGACCCTCTCATGATGCGCATCATCCAGGCTTTCAACGCCATTCAGCCATAGAAATGAAACAATAGGTTTTATACACGGAACCTCTTGTCAACACTATATCCTCAAGAATTGCTAGACGCGCGTATGTCGGCGCTTCTCCCACCTTAGTTGAGCTGAGCTGAGCTTAGCTTCCATGGAAGGTGAGGGGTCGACGTGATTGAACGGGCAGCCGTCGCCCATGGCGCCCAGCCTCGGCAAACTGATGGGCATGTAACAGCAACATGTATCCGTACATCAGACTCTCCCATCGTTCATCACCTACTACCATACATATCACACACTAACAAGCCATGTGAATACATTTTTCTTTCCTCTCCATCGCTGTTTCAGCCTGCCCATTGCCATCTCTCATCGATATCTGAATACACCCATCATGTCAACTCTCCAGTACCTCCCCAACGAGCTCATCACTCACATACTCAGCTACCTCGATACTCCGTCTGTGCTGGAGCCGCTCTTCCGCGAAAACGCAGCTACGTTTCTCGATGAATACTACGAGGCGCGAATGCCAGATATAAGCAGCGACAACTCCGATGGGGAATCTGAATCTAATGAAAACAGACCTTACAAGTATTGCGCACCCCTCAAGGCTGCGTCGTGCATCAATCGGCGCTGGCGCCATGCTACGCTGCCGTATCTGTTCCGATACGCCATATGGACCTTTAAGCGGCTGGAGCAGCCTGATGTGGATGATGAGGCTGCGTCTGGTGTTGCCGAGGAGCAGTTGCCCGAGTTTCTACGCTTTCTTCGAAACAATGACCTTGGACGCTGCATGGATGGATTGACCATTCATGTCAAGTACCCAAAGAAGTTCGTCGGCAAGGATAGAAAGCATGTTGGTCGATATGGCATTTTACCTTCTACGAAGTGGCAGGCATCAAGCCAGTGCGCGGACTCTGAGACGTCTGGCGCTGTCGTACCGGCTGATACTGTCGGGCATTCGACGTGGGATAACACTTGGTTCTGGAAGATGTTGCTATCAGAGCTCGATCCGCTGCGCATCAGCCTCGTCAGCTCGCCTGCCATCTTGGCCACGATGCTAAGCCGCAAGATCTTTGTCAACACGGCTGCTGCATTCCGCATGCGCCATCACATCATCTCCGTATCGCGCGAGTCGCGTGACAGCTCTAGCACTTTCAACGCTAGAGACATGAAGGAATCTCTTGAGCAAGCATCCAAGGATGGAACGAGAGCCAGGGAACGCCGCTACTCAGCTCCGCCATGTGACAATCTTCCTTGCGAGCTCTTTAGTTTGCGGCCCTGGAAAACTCTCTTTGTCAACGAAGGCTCATCTCTGCCAGTGTATTCGACCGAGATATACGGCGACATGCCGCCGTCCCCCTTTCTCAGCATCATGTGTTCCGAAGACCCATCCACAGTATACATGTTGACCGAAACGCTCCGCGTCCTAACCTATGTAGCAATCCTACCCATGGCAACTCATATCCAAGCATCCATATACAAACTGGCCCCGCCAAAGCTAGAACAGCTAAACATGCAAATCATGCCGCGTGATATAGACACCCGAGAATTTCTGTACGACGGTGTCGACATGGAGGACATTATCAGCGAGCGTGATAACGTCTATGCCCTGCTGTTTGCTAGCATCTTTATCCCCGTGCCGGATCCCATTTGGGCGCCCCTGAGGGTGTTTGAAACGGCCGATACGAGCGACGAGGTTGCCTGGGGCGAGGCCGTCGAAACTGTTAAGTCCAGTCGCTCTTATTGGGATGTGGTGGCCGAGGGACGACTGGTCAAGAACTTGATCAGGGAGAAGGAAGGAAAACCGAACGGACATGGCAATGGGCAACCGGGCGTGTTGGAGACGTTTAATGAAGCGATGTGGTAGTTTGTCCTTGGTGTCGGTTTCATGATTTGAATTTTTTTTCTCTCTTTTTTTACCCTTTCAATGAGCGGCGTACTGGTAGCGTTTTGAATTTGGTCCGTATTTACGCATTGCAGCGCCTAATGAGCTGGCACACTTGGTAGCGTTTTGAGTTTGGAATATATTTACCCATTGTGATGCTCTACTCTACGAGTTGTAAAGATTTCAGGATGCAATCAGTCAAGTCAGTCAGACATCCTATACACATTATTCCATTGCGCCAATCACATTTGTGATGCAAAAGAGAAACAAACAGAAGAAAAAAAAAAGAAAAAGAAACAGAAACAGAAAACGCCTCAACACATGCTAAAGAAGGAAAAACTATTCCTCTAAAAGTGGCATCCACCAGTCTATACATCACTGCCACTTAAATCCCCCTCGTCATCGCTATCCGTCAAATCCACCGCCATCTTGGCAGCCTCATGCTCCGTCATTTCGCGATACGTGCTCCAGCTCAGCGCCAAAAACGCCACAACAATCATGCTCCCGCCCACAATCGCGGCCAAGCTCAACGGGTCACCAGTAAGCACCCAGTCAGCAATGGCGACCAAGAAAATGGTCAGCAACGCTGCAACGGAGCTGAGTACAGGCGAGGTGAGCGAGATGAGGACGAGAAACGAGCCGGAAAAGGTGGCGTTGGACAGCACAGCAAGTAAAATGAGCCAGCAGGTTGAGGCGTTTGGGATTTCGAATCTTTCAATGTTTAGCCAGTGCAGGATTGGGAGCGGCACCCAGAGAAAGAGAGAGGTGAAGAGGCCGATGCACGAGGCAAAGGTGTTGGCAAAGATCATGCCGCGGCCGGGGGAGACGCCGTCGGGCGGGCAGGCGAGGCGCTTGTACAGGACTTCGTAGAGGCCGTAGAGCACGGAACCGACGCCAATGACAAGGTTGCCCATGAAGCGGTTGGCGAGGCCTCGTTCGCTGCCGCCGGGGCCTTCGTCGTTGCTTGGGCCGGTGTCGCCGTATGCCACGACCAAGACGCCGGCAATCGCTATCAGCACGGCAACGGACTTGTCGAGACGGAGCGGTTCGTGGAGCAGCGGGACGGAAAAGACGTAGGCGAAAAAGGCGGAGCAGTTGTAGATGGCTGTCAGGTCGGCGGCGGTGGTCATGCTAACGGCAATGTACCAGCTTAGTCCGGCGACGGTGAGCGCCGAGGTGATGAGCGCCGTGATGCGGAACTGGTACATGAAGGAGCGCGAGGTGAACTGCACGTTTACGCCAAAGACGTCGAGCGTGCGCATCTCCACCATCAGTGCCGTCGTCTTGAGCAGCTGCTTGTGCCTCCGCCAAAAGATATCCCAGGGCACGTCTAGCTTCTGTAACCGCAGGGCGGCAAGCTGCGCAGGCCAGAGCACCGTCCACGAGCCGTGGGTGACGTACATCATGCAATAGGCCTTGTCCCAGCCGAGATCGTGCTGGATATGTGCCGACAGCTCCGTCTGGACGCAAAAGGCGACGAGGCTGACGAGGAGAAAGGCACCTGCGTAGGTGTACTTTTTGCGCGCCGCTTGTTCGGCGGCATAACCGCGTGGACTGCGGCTGCGCATCGTCCGGGTAGAGCGTCTGCTGAGCGTTGGTCGGGCTCCTGGTGGTGGTGGCGGTGCTACCGAGGAGGATGTTGACGTGTTGCCGCCGACTGCCATGCGTGTCGAGTGGCTGCGGCCGTTGGCGTGGGCGTACCCGTTGGAGTGAGTTCTGCCGCGCTCGGCATGGCCATCTTGATGGTCGTCGTCTTCGTCGCTGTGGTGGTCGTCGGTGTTGGCGGGCTTGTAGAGGAGAGGCGTGCCCGACTTTCCGTCGGTTGGTCGAGACATGGCTGGTCGGCGCGGACCAGGAGCACTCATGTCGGGGCCAGGCAGAGAAAGGTGTGGCGGTGGTGAAGGCGACGACGGAAACGCCTGGTTTGCATGTGGTGTTTGCTTTGGTGATGCCTTGGAGAGAGAGATTTGAAGCAAAGAGAGCGAGGAGCCTGAGTGACCTGTTGCAGGTTTGCGATCTGAACTATGTCAGGGGTGAAGATGGTGATGGGCAGGGACCGCGTTGGGTCTTGATGTAACGACGTTGGTGTAACGGCGGGAAAGGAGAGAGGATATAACCTCGTACTCGTAGTTGCATGCCTTGTTTCTATCTCCTGCTCCTCACGTTGGCTCCGTGTACCCCGTGAATGTGCACGAATGACAGTCAAGTCGCAGACGGAGTTGAGGCGGGTCGTTGTCGCTCTCCTGTGCCTTTTGATTTCTTCGGGCCGGTGACGACGTTCCCTCTCCTGAGTGTGGGAGAGTGGGCCTTGCCGGGCTTACGGGGGGACACGGCGGGCTCGCAGGCGTTATTACGGGGGTCTCACCGGACACAGGACACACGCTGACGGGCTGAAGGCGCGTGGTCCACCCACTGAGGTCCACTAAAGACACCGCCCCAAGTCCACCTGAGTGCACGCCAGAGGCCCAAAACGACGCCTCTTTGCTGGAGCTGTTCCAGAGGTTGCGTGTACGTGATAGGGCGTCCTGTCATTTGGTATGTTGGTGGAGGCCACACGGAAGTCGAGCTGGCTGCGTTGCTGCATGAATCGCTTGGTCACATGAGGTGACGTATTGTCTTGGTATAATGCAATGTTGGCCGACTTGGTTTGTACAAAATGTGATGGGTATGACCTTGTAAGACGGTGATGAAAAAATGTGCAACTCTCTTCAAATCGATCATGTATTGTTCCTTCTGTCTTGGTAAGCTTGCAGCTCTTGACTGTAGCGATTGAATATAGCTATATTCAGCATTTGTAGATCGATCCGTTCGTATTACCGGTCTCTTCTTCATACTGGCCGCTCTCGACGTCACGCCAAGCCTTCAATTTATAGCAACTATTTTCAGCTCGAGGTACTTGCAGGCTCAGTCTCCCTGCACTTCATGGGCGACTATTGCTTGCCACTGGTAGCGAACAGAGACTTGCCAGTATCATACGAATACTCCAAATCACCGTGCCAGTAGTTTGCAGAATCGGGCTTGCACAGCTCCCATGCCTTGTCCAGCGCCTGTACGACTTCGTCCGGCAGCGGGCCCTTTTCCGCATTCTCCAGGTTGCTCTCAATCTGTGCAACTCCCGACACGCCAATAATGATACCGTCGTTGCCGTCCTTCACCTTGAGCCCAGAGTGATGCACCGCCCACCGGAGTGCCGTCTCAATCATGGTGAGCCCGTGCTTCTCCGTTGCCTGCTCGACCACTTGCAGCGCCTGGAACGTGCTGTCGCGGAAATATCGCTCGCGGTAGCGCGAGCCAATCGAGCCGCTGTTGTCAGAGAAGCGGCCTTCCTCGGGGAACAGGTCCTTGGACTTGATCTTGCCGGAGAACAAGCCGCCAGCGAGCGGGTTGTAGGCGACAATGTCGAGGCCGTAGCGGCGGCAGGCGACGAAGAGCTCCTTTTCAATGTTGCGGGTAATGCAGTTGTACATGCCCTGATATACGGTTGGTCGCACCCAGTTGTTGTACTTGCACGTCATGACCACCTCGGCCACCTCATGGGCGGCAAAGTTGCTGAGGCCCAGGTTGACAAATTTGCCCGCCTTGTGTAGCTGGTCGAGCGTCTGGAGAGTCTCGGCAAAGGGCGTTCCGCGGTCAGGTCGGTGCAGGTAGAGGAGCTGTATTGTGGCTGTCAGATGGTTGTGACTCTTATGCTGCGACGAGGCAACTTACGTCAATGCAATCGGTTCCCAGATCCTTCAAACTCTTCTCGACAGAGTCAATGACGCCCTGGGCATCGTTGTCTCCATGCTTTTCAGGATACTTGACCTTGGTGGCCAGCGTGAGACCGCGTTCTTTCCACTTGGCATCCTTGGAAAAGGCTTCCTGCGCTCCATCAACGTAGACGCGCGCCGTGTCGACCTCGTTGTATCCTTTGGCCTGGAACGTATCGAGGGCCTTGTTGAATGTTTCCAAATCAGTAACTCGAGCTCCAGCTTCGGTTGATGGGCCAAAGGTCATAAGACCCAGGATCACCCTCGGCTTTCCGGAAGAAAAAGGTACGAGAGGCATGGCTGGGACCGTTGATGCGTGGTTCGCGTAACAGTGATGGTTTCGATTCACAGATGCGCTTTGAGGGCGATATTAGATTGACTTGAAGTTTGCGAGAAACGGACTACTCACCAAGCAGGCCCGTTGATTTATAATACTTTCCCAATTGATATGCGGGGACGAAGAGCTGAATGCCGGTGACGGCGCCATCAAGGCACCTGGCCTATGATGCAGCTCCGATGGTGGGGCATTATCCCCGACTTATAATCCCCGATTCACATGACACTGCCGTGATGCAGATGAACCATACTCTGCAGGGCAGCAAAGGGTAAGAAATTCTCCGTGTCTTTTCTTATCTCACTTTGTGCACAAAGCTGATGTATGACTCCACGGGAAGCAGGACGCAGGGCTTCGATTCAAGCTGAGGTGGAACTGATATTCTGGCAGACCAAATGAACTATCAAGCCTCGAACCTCCGCACATTTTGCTATAAGAAGAGTAATTGGATTAGACGTAAACTAACTTTCACTCATCGCGCTAAAATAATTATATCTCTGTTAATATACACTGTTTACCGTCCAACAACAATGACAGCCAGAAGCGCACTCAGCTACCCTGCACCATCGGCGAAACCACGGCTAATCGCGTATTCCCCTGCAGCTCCACCAGAAATGTCCGCGATATGCAATTCAGACAGCTTCAACAGTGCACGTATTTTGCGTTGAGCGTTTGGCCTTGCCGTTTCTTCTTCGCATGCATTTCTGCGTTTAAAATGACCCCGTAGGTCTACCCACTTCATCCAATCTCCCAATTGCTTCACTAATAGCCATTACAGAGCTATTGCTAGCCGATAGGACACTACGAAGCTATGCGGGCCAACTTTGCCCGGCACGGGCGACGGCTGCTTGCCAATCGCTCTCGAGCGCCGTCCTGCGCTATATATTCTGCGCCAGCTCGCCAAAGGCTGCCAAACTCCACACCTACAGTATGCCGAACGTTTGAGCGCACGATATTCAACATTCTCTTCCAGAAGCCGCCCCGCGAAGTTCGACAACCAGAGTACGAGCCCGGATGGATGCAAATCATGGTCTGGAGGAGCCGCATGCTCGACAAGGTGCGGCCTCCGCCCAGAAAGGATCTTATAGAAGCCTGGAAGCGCCTCATGCAGTCCAAGCTCAGGTCGCGTACGCCGTTGAACAGTACCCAGGCGTTACAGTGCCGACGGCTGCTGGAGTATTTGGCCAAGCCGCCAAAATCGGACCAGAATGTCAAGCCGCTTGCGTCTGGAGATCTTGCCATGGCGCGACAAGTACTTGTCGATATCGAGCCGGACGAGAGAAGTCAACACCACTTGGAGCTTGCCCGTGCATTGCACGAGGTGTGGATGTCGGGCAATTTTTCCGGCAAGGTCCGGTCTGAGGAACTGCAATGGACATACCTGGTCAAATTGTTATGCGCTTATGGAGACTCTCAAGCGGCTCTAGAAATGCTATATTCAAAGTGGAATGAGCCAGAGTATGCTGTTTTTCTGGGATCTCAAGACGAGCACCTTGTTTCGGCAGTTGCCGGGGGTCTTGCGAGAGAAGGTAAAGAAAAGGAGTTGCTAGAACTCGTTGAATATGCCGAGTCACATGGTGTACCTTACGATGCCGCCATTCAGTCGAAACTGGTACCGTACTTTGCGCAACAGAACCGCATTCAAGAAACAAAAACGTGGTTTACGAAACCGATCAAGACAAACAGTCATGTCAGTGTATATCGAGCTGTAGCGTCATTCGCTATGCGCAACCAGCTTCAGGACTGGGCAACGCCGTTCTTCCTGAAACTAGGCGAAACAAGCCCAAAGAGAAAGCATTGGGATGTTTTGCTACAGGCCATGCTGCTCATGGGCAAAAGCCTTTCCGAGGTCAGCACCATGATGTCCCACATGGTTGACCGCAGTGGAGAAATTGAGCCTACAATACACACAATCAATGGGCTCGTCGATGTTTCTATTGAGCTGAAGGATGTCTCACTCGCAAAGAGCGTTGTCGCTCTGGGCATGGAGAAGAATCTCTTACCAAATGGAGAGACTTATATTGCCCTTTTGGACCTCTGCCTCGGAGCGGATAACTTGTCAGATGCGCAGGAAGCATTTGCACAAGTCCAACATTTAGATCCCTTGAATAACGAATCGAAGCCCGAGCTGTCAAGGCGTTATAGCCAGCTCGTCAACCGATTTCTGGTGGCTCTGGCCAAGCAAACACCACCTGACTTTAAATACATCACGTCCGTGCTTGAGGCAGTCGAAGAAGGTGGGCTGCGACTCGACCCAGAGACAGCGGCTGCCCTGTGTCTGCGATTCCTTGAGAATGACCAGCACTTTGACGTAATGGATATTCTCGCCGTTCACTCCTTTTCATACAGTGAAGGCCAGCGGGAAGTCGTCCAGAACGCATTTATTCAGTTCTGCCTGAACCCAGCAACAAGCACCTCACGAGCATGGGGCGGGTATCAGCTACTCCAGCAGTTTTTTCAAGACACAAGTTTCGAGCGCCGCACAAATCTCATGGAGGCATTTTTTGAACGCAGGCGGCCGGACATGGCGTCTCATGTCTTTGGCCACATGCGCCAGCACAGAAACCAAATGTACCATCCGCGCATGGAGACGTACATTAAGGCTCTAGAAGGGTTTGCAAAGAACCCCGACTTGCCGGGCGTGGAAATGATACACAACATGCTCAAGATGGATACCACTGTGCAGACGGATACAAAACTGCACACGGCATTGATGCTCGCGTATACTGGGTGCGACAAGTCGTCGATTGCGTTGGACTATTGGAGTCAAATTACCCAGTCGAGAGAGGGTCCGTCATACGCAACGTTGGAAGCAGTATTTTGGGCATTGGAGCGCAAGCCCGGTGGCTACAAGATGGCGCGTGAGATTTGGGACCGGATAGAGCGCATGGATCTCGAGGTTCCGGCTGGGGTTTATAATGCTTATGTCGGTGCGATTGCAGGCAGTGGCTCGGAAAAGGAGGTTCGCAGTGTCATTATGAAGATGCCCTCGGTGGTTGGGACGGAACCTGAACCGATGACGTGAGTTTCGTCACCCACGTTCGTTATGTTACATTCCACTAACACTATGCAGGCTCGCCATAGCGTATAATGCGCTTCCTGGCCAGGAACTACAACAAGGATTCATAACGTGGGCGAAGCAGCGGTACGCCGACCAATGGGCGACTCTGCTAAAGATTGGGCGGCGGATGAATGAGTATTCGCTGTGCCAATTCAAGATTGACAGGAAGCATAAAGCATAAGCAAAGCAAAGCTAAGCTAAGCGTGTACAGTAGTAGAGGCAGGGAGCATGCTGTGGGTGTGATATTTTTGTATTTATACATAATAAAAATGGCCAAGCGCTATTGTACATAGTAACAGGGTGGAAGGGTGAGAAACAAGATTTTTATATATCCGGCTTCCTTTTTCCCTCACACAACACACACACACACACACAAAATACTGTATGTGCATAGCATCAGTTTACTTTTTCTCGTTGAAAAACTCGCCGCGAATCATTTCTGGATGGTCATGGATAGTTGGGTAAATGCCCATGCCTTGCACGCGGCGAATCATCTTTGAGATTTTGCGTTGGTTGACGGGTCGCAGAGCAGTGCCAGATGAGTGAGTGATCTGGCCCGAAGTAGACGTAAATTCACGGGTGAGAGAAAAGTTCTATCAGCCAGGGTTAGTTTGTCTTCTTCCCTTTCCCCTTATTTGAAAAACAAGTTCAAGCAACAAAGAAAAACGCACCTTGTACATATCCAGGGGTCGAATACCCAACGCATCCACCACATCAGCCTTGCGCTTCGACCTCGTGCGAAACTTTTGCATCTCCGTAGGGCTCAGATCGTGCGGCGAGTAGACGTCACCGGCCTCCCATCGACGCGGCATCTGGCGAAGATAGTCGCTCGACAGCTTGCGGCTGCGCAGATTCTCCAGCTGCTCCTGCTTAGCCGCATAGGCGGCGTCGCCTCTGTCCTTGTAGCGCTTCATCATGCGTTCTGCCGCGGCGCCGCGCGTCATGACCGCTGGGCGGCTCGAGGAGTGGTTTCCTGCAGCTGAGCGGCTGGCATTATTGGGTGAGCGGTCTTTGTCGATGGAGAGGAGGCTGGCTGTTGACGAGGGCTGCGACGATGAGGACATGCTGGATGAGGAGGATGAAGAGGAGGCGGCGTGAGGAGTGTGCGTGCGCGGAGGGGTGGCGACGCTTGGGGTGGATGAGAATGCGCGGAAGAGGGAATTGACTGGCGTAGAGATGCGCATGGCGCTTGTAGTTGGGAGTCGTGGCGGCATTGTGGGCGCAATTGTGTGGTTTTGCTTGGGAGGTGAAGTTGGATTTATCTGCGTGAGGATTTTTGGGAGCCAGCCCGTTTGGGCGCGGAGCTGTCGGTGGAAACTGTTCCGTTCGGACGGCGCAGGCTCCACTTTATTTTTTTCTCTGCTCGACCGGCAACAAGAAGGCCTCGAACATCATTACTCTTCCCATCACCAACACTACTTTGACGAAATCCGCGGCTACACTCGTCAATATGGTCCGAAAACTGAAACATCACGAGCAAAAGCTCCTGCGCAAGACAGATTTTATCACATACAAGCAGGACAATGACCACCGCGACAAGGCTGTTGTCCGCCGATACAATATCCAGAAGCCCGAGGATTATTTTAAATACAATAAAATCTGCGGCGTAAGTCTCCTCTAAGTTCGGCACGATGGAAGCAAACAGCAGCAAATGTTTTCCCCATCATAGCTAGAAATGGAGCGAAGCGAGGACCCGGAAACTAACGAGAAACATGCAGTCCCTCCGCCAACTAGCCCACCGTCTCTCCCTGCTACCTCCCGACAATGCTGTCCGCCGCAAACACGAAGAACTCCTCCTCAATAAGCTCTACGACATGGGCATCTTGTCCTCTTCCTCCAAACTGTCAGCCGTTGAACACGGCGCAACTGTAAGCGCATTCGCACGCCGTCGTCTGCCCGTCGTCATGACCAGGTTGCGCATGGCTGAGACTGTGCAGGCTGCGACGAAGCTCATTGAGCAGGGCCACGTGCGAGTTGGTGTCGAGACGGTTACGGATCCGGCATACTTGGTTACGCGGTCGACAGAGGACTTTGTGACGTGGGCGGTTGGAAGCAAGATTAAGCGCAACATTATGAAGTATCGTGATCAGCTGGATGACTTTGAGCTGCTGTGAGGCAGTGCGGGACAAGAAAAGGGTACGATTTTGTTGGTATTTGGAGTTTCACGATTTCCTGGCATTTACTTGGCGTTTGAGGGGTGTATGAGTTTGTTTATATGCTAGAGACTGTTGAAGAACCAGTCACTGTGCTTGAGTACTGGATATAGATCCAAATAAAGATTAATTTCAATACCTTTGTTTTACTACTCCGAATGCAGTCTCCACAAAGTTTAATACCCTTCCCTACAGGAACTGCTGGCTGGCTGCATCGCCAATGCCGCCGTGCACATCACGTCTTCCGTCCGCCGCAGATTGGGAGTCAGTGAGAAGATTCGTCGCTTGCTCGATCATACTTGACAGCCTCACAATATCCTTGACAGTAACAACTTCTTCCCGTGTCAGCCAACCCAACGCCTCCGGAAAGCGTTCATTCACTAAAATTCCAGCCGTCAACAAGAAGTTTAATACGAACGGAGCGACAGGAGATAACGTACCGAAAAAGTATTCTACCAAGTCTCTTTGCACAGTTCCAGCCTTGATATCGCCAAACGCAACAATCGGCGCAGCTACCTCTCCCAAGCTGAAAGCCTCGTTGGTGGATGTAAAAGTATATGTAGGATTGAAAGCTCTGGAGCTGATCTGCCGAGCGAGCTTGCTGTTGGCTAGCATTTTGGCATCGAGTATTGGTTCAGTCCAGTAAACCTTTGTTTGGTCGAATACTGTTTGGTTGAAGACGTGATTGTTTCCAAAGAAGTCGTCGGTTCGGCTACATGATCTGTTAGTTAGATGCCGACTTTTGAACGTACTACGGACGGGAACGACTTGCCTTAGACTCGCATCATGCTCTAAGACGTTGTGCTTGTTGAGGTCACCTCTATTCGAAATATTAATAAGAATTAGTTAGCAATATTTAATGTATTGTGGCAACTTGCAAGGAAAAGTAAGTGGCATTTGGCTCCGGGTTGGCAATAATTGCCTGGTCAAACATGACCTTTGCGAGCGATTCTTCAAAGTTGAGCGCTGCGCCCATGGCGTCCACCACCACATCCTCTGTAATATTTCGACCGTCATGGGGGAGGTAGCCGTGGTTTGCTAGGGTATTCATCATGGGACAAGGACCTCGGACTGAGGGCGGCGTTAGTAATAAGGCTGTGATGAATTGGATTACTCAACTCACGATCTCCTGGTGAAGGCGGGTACCATGATCGAAGCAAAGACGGGGAAGCCTTTGCGACTACAAGGCAAAAAAGATAGACTGCAAATGTTATTTGTTTCATCATTCTGTATCGTTTTAATTGCCTGCGAAGAGGTCGTGTCCGTTGCGACTGTATCGACAGCTTCCAGCCTACTATATACCGTTTCAGGATTTTGCCAAGAGTTAAGACGTAGTAAACTGACTTACAAACCTGTGCACGGCATCTCGGAGAGACCTTCCAAAAACATCTCTTGACCAATGATATGTGAATCCAAACAAATACGCGTAATGGATGGGGTGTTGTATTGCTCGTAATTCGGATTCACAGAACCGGGGCCGGCCAATCAGCCAGGTTAAGCGACTCGCTTTTAGGAAATTCGCGGTGGGCAATGCGAGGTTGTGGAGACAAAGTTCGCATCGAGTCCGAATTGTCGGAGCGAGTGGAATGGGTGTACACGAGCTTACGACGGCTCTAAGTGAGCCCCTCTGGAAGGATTGTAAAATTTGAAGATTTAATTGGAATTGACGCGCGTATATCTTTGCTTTGCCGCAAACGGAAAAGCATTTTATACGGGAAAGCGCATGTTGTATGCGAACTGAACGTCTACAGCCGTCAAGCAGTGACCCTATAAACTGTGGACCGAATCCGAATTTCTCGCATTCTGACCTCGGGTTCCTTCTCGTCACCTTCGTCCCATCCTTCCATTTCTCGCCCTACATTGGTAGATTCAGGGTCATTTTGGCGCTCATCTCGTATAAGGGCCCCTAGGTCGGTTAACGATTTCTTGATGACGCCTGTTTCGCACGAGCTTAAGTCCCGCAAGGGCCACCGCAAAGTACGAACGGGGTGCGGGACGTGCAAACGTCGCAAAGTCAAGGTATTGAGTCCAACATTGTCCCTTGAGAGGCTCCATATACTTACAAACTTGTTATAGTGCGATGAAAAGAGGCCTTCATGCTCAAACTGTGCCAAGCACGGCGTGTCCTGCGACTTTAGCCGCCTAACACCATCAACGCCAACTCATCCTCAGCCAAGTCCGAGCTCAATTCCAACCCCGAGTAACTTGGCCTCTCACTGTGAAGAACCTCTTGCACTCAATCCC
Source organism: Lecanicillium sp. LEC01 (assembly GCA_002242745.2). Taxonomy (NCBI): domain Eukaryota; kingdom Fungi; phylum Ascomycota; class Sordariomycetes; order Hypocreales; family Cordycipitaceae; genus Lecanicillium; species Lecanicillium sp. LEC01. The sequence goes on from NIWZ02000055.1 coordinate 143,625, forward strand.
ATCCATCTCGAGCTGCTTCACAACTTTACGACACTTACCAGTCATACGCTATCCAGCGACCCCGTCCTCAGAAACGTATGGCGCATCAACGTTCCCCAAGAAGGCTTCAAGTACGACTTTGTCATGCGCAGCATCCTCGCCATATCCGCCCTACACATGTCTCTCTACTCCAACGAAAAGCGAGACTTTTACCTACAAATAGCGCGCTCCGAACACGGCGCAGCTTTACAACAGCTTGCCGCAACACTGCCACGCGTTACTGCCGAGAATTGCTCCGCCCTACACATCGCTGCCGCCTTGACCTTTTTCTACGCCTGGGCCGCTCCCCGCAACCCCGGCGACTTCTTCCTCGTAAGCAACTCTGGCGTTGCCGACTGGGTATTTCTCCTGCATGGCGTACGCAGCATCAGCGCGGGCTGGCATGACGAACTCGCCAGGGGCCCTTTTAGCGCCTCAATCCGTCTTGGAAGGTCGCGGCTGCAAGTCGGGGCCGAAGAGTATCGCTCCTCAGCGGCTTGGCTATCCACCACGGAGCATGCACAGCTAACGCATCTGCAACGTATCGTTACGCAAGCTGCCGCGGATGACGAGGCCTGTGCCATCTTGGAAAAGAATATCAAAAACCTAGAGCTGTCATATTGCGCTACCTTTTCTGACGCCGGTTGGGCAACTGGCGGCGATGGAAGTCCGGGTTCAAGGCCAGACCGTAATATTACTGCCTGGGCACTTACTTCAAATATTTATTCGTGGCTATATAAAATGGACGGCCAGTTCATCGAGATGCTGAACCAACGGTCGCCGTTGGCGTTGGTCGTCTTTGCCCACTTTGCTGTCTTGCTAAAGTATCTCGGCAGTTGCTGGTGGATGCAAGGCTGGCCGACTCATCTACTGCAAGAGATTTGGGAGCATCTAGATCAGGAACATAGAGTCTGGATTAGATGGCCCATAGAAGAGATTGGATGGTTGCCGAGTTCATAATACCCGCTCCCGGAGGTTTGCCCGGCACGGCCCACTGCCCCCCCGTTGTGGATTTGTGAGTCCGAGTCGAGTCCGAATTACGAACTACACGGTAGACGAACAGTGGCTGTGGTCGCGATCTAAAATTAAAACAACATACGCAATGGTCACTATGCATAGCTGGACAGGTCATTTATAACATGACTTTCCTCCCAAATGATTTCATCATCAACTCCTCATCTTTGCCAATTACACCATCGACCGCAGCACACGTTACCACCCTCACAATGCCGATCCTCGAGACTCACAATGGCTACCCGCTGTGGCTTTACATTCCCAGCCGACCTGCCGCAATCATCTTCGTAGTTTTGTTCGCGGGAGCAACATTTTACCATGTCTTCTTACTACTCCGAAACCGCTTGTGGTTCTGCATCCCCTTTGTCGTCGGCGGCATCTGTAAGCTCAGTCCCGACACCGGTCACGTTACAGATCTGGCTAACACTCTCTACAGTTGAAGTAATTGGTTATATCGGTAGAATCCTTGCCTACGATAGCACGGGAGAGTTGCTCCCTTTTATCTTGCAATCTACCCTGCTCCTGCTTGCGCCGATCCTCTTTGCCGCAACGTTATACATGACCCTCGGCCGCACCATTCGCTCCGTCAACGGCGACCAATACTCCATTATTCCACCACGCTGGCTTACTCGCATATTTGTAACCGGTGATGTTGTCAGCTTCATGATTCAAGGCGGCGGAGCAGGTATACTCGTCAAGGCCGACTCGGAACGCAGCCAAAGCACAGGCGAGAACGTCATCATCGGCGGGTTGATTTTTCAGATTCTCATCTTTGCCATTTTCATCACTGCGGCGCTCGTGTTTCATGTTCGCTTCAAGAAGGGTAGCTGCAGCCGACTGGCAGTGGACAGCTCGCGGCATACGGCTTGGCTGACGACTTTATTGATGCTGTACGTCACCTCGGTGCTGATCATGGTTCGCAACATTTTCCGTGTGGTAGAATATGCCATGGGTCACCAGGGCTATCTGCTCTCTCATGAATGGACCGTCTACGTGTTTGATGCTGTACTCATGTTCTTCACCATGGTTTTCTTTGCGCTTTGGTACCCGAATCGATTGTATGGGCCGAGAGTCGGGAGCATGGATGTGGAGTTGATTGATTCTGAAGATAATCAGAGAGGCAAACATGGTGTCTAGGCAGCCACAGGTTCACTGGCATAAAGGTTACGTAGGTAGACATAGATGAGAGGAGGACATGAGATAAAAGGTGTGAATCAGGGCAAATGTACAACTAAGCTAAGAGTCGCTAATATCACTCAGTAGGTAGGGTAATAGAACTTAAAGACCTTGTGAACTTCTGTCTCCCTGGGGCCTTATTATTCGTTGTAGAGTAGAATGATATTGATACGGTCCAGTGTGTGAATTCAGCAAGTTTTCACACTTCGGATTTCTTAAAGAGGTAACATTCATAAGCCCTTAAAATTGGACACGTTTGACTCTTGAAAAGTGTATCTATAAGAATCATCTAACTCTCAGAGGCTACCCCAAGACAAGCGCGACGCGAATTAACCGGTATCCTTTTCCTCGCCGTGAGCCTTCATCAGCAAGGCAACATTTGCGATTACGCAAGCGATTTCCGTATAAAGTTCACCACAGCCTCTGGCGCAGTAAGCAGCGCCATATGGCCAGCCTGACAGGACTCCACAACCTTGCTACCTGCAAGCTGTGCAAACTGCTTTTGCATTTCCATCGGTATGATTCTGTCATTCTACCCATATGCATGTAAGCTTCACTTCGTTAAAGCGTCGTAGACATGAGTTGCAGCTGCAGATCTTCCTCACCTCACAAATCAAATAGCCACTTGGAATCTCTTTCCAGCCTGCGTACTTGATCATGCCGTCCCAGCCGGCGCTGGGTTGCGGTCTCATCAGTGCGACGTACTCTTGTGCCTTTGCATCGTCGGCTACATCGCTAAACAGCAGCCTTTCGTTGGTCCTTGCACCACAGCTCAGGACCTTTTACGTCGAAGAACGGCATCGGGCCGGTCGATGCACCTTCAGGGTAAACGCCAGCCGTCAAAAATGCGATGAAATCTACACCACCTTTCTTCCCCTCCTTCGCGCGCGCGACCTTGCTCAAACCTTCGATGGCGTGGGAGCCAATGAAGCTAGAGGCACTGTGGAGGAGCAAAACAATATCCTTGCCTTCCTCGACGAGCGGCTTAATGACACTGCAGACAGTTGCGACATCGTCGTGCAGGCTTGGTGACTTGGGATTCTCCCTGTAGGGCACTCCGGTAGAACGAAGTGGCGCAACATGGGTGATGTATCCATCCTTTCGAAGCAGCTGTACGGAGGACTGCAGGGAGTCAGGGCCTTCCCAGAACCCGGGAACGAGGACAATGTCATGTTTGGACATTGTATAATATATCAAGGTGGGTTGAGGCACCTGGGACGATACCCTGCGTGTCCCGGGGGCAGTATGCACACTTATAGAATATACGAACGGGGTAAGCTGTAGACTAATTACTTCACATGCATTAGCACTTTTGCCCCGGTTAGGTCTAACTTGGCCTAAATAGGCAGTCGTTATCGGACTGATGCAAGCCATAAGACTATCCATCTTTTGCGGTTTAGAGCAGAGTGTTTTCATCTGCTTACTCGGCTCCTATCTCTTGCAGCAAGAAGCGCTCTTTTTTCTGTTAAGCTTTTGATTCGAATTGAACAAAGTAGCAAAGTAATTCTCTAGTACTAATAAAGATATGGCACTCACAGACCCCGCTACTCCATTCTAAGTGGGTGGGCAACGCAATACTACTCTCCGGCAGCCTTACGACCCAAATTCTTTACTGACACCATCACTCCAAGGCAAGCACGCTAGATCGTGGCCAGCTTGGCTAGCGCTAGCAGTTTGTGCCCTTGAGAGACTGATTGCCTGGATTTGGCCTAGATTGCAGGTTCAAGATTCGACGCTTCTTGAATTTAGCTTTGCTAGCCAACGTCCTTTTGGAGCCGACATAACTTATTGGTGAGTGCCGTGGTGGCCATTGCCTTTCTCGGCTTCGTTTCTTTCAGTACCGAGGTCGAGACCAAGAAATGAGTCTGACCTCGAATCCAGTATTATATAGCTATAAAAGGCGCATGGTGTTCTCCCATGTCTGTGTGTTCTGAGGCTTCACGACACAGCAAACACGAGGCTGCCTGGCGTGGCGGTATTCGGTAACGAGCCAAACGCCGTGCTCACACTCACTCACACCCCCCAATCTGTCCAGGCTGTGCGCCTTCCGACTTCCGCTCTTTATATAAAAGCCACCCCCGTCTTGTTTTTCCGCCTCTTACATCTCTCCTCAATTGTGCGTGGAAATCAGCTACTTTGCTTTCTTGAAATGTAAGTTTTCTATATTTTGCCATTTGCTCGCTCCCAAGCTGGACCTTGTTTAGCCAAGGAGGGTCTCAGTCACTTCTTACACAGCCTTCCCCGCATCTCCCAATTCTTATAAGCATCCCGCGCCACCATCCTGCCAAACTTGCTAAATCTCACTCCTCAGCGCAAAAGAGTCAAGATTTTATACTTCCTTCACCCAGAGGGCACAGCATACACCATGCCCGTTCTCGCCACCACAAAAGATTTCGTGGAAAATGTCTTCGGGCCCTGGCTCTTCATGAGCTTCTCCATCGCCCTCCTGCCCAAGACAATCTTCCAGCTCATCCGCGCCGGCAAATTCCGCGCCCTCTTCTCATTCAGCGAGCTCTCTTCCGCCAACTTTGGCAACTTTTGGGCCATTATCGGCCCCACGGTCAAGAGCGAGTTCAAACCAAACGTCATCCCTCTGCTCGAGGGCCGCGTGCGCGACGGCGTCATTCACGACGACGTCGTCAACCCGGCCGTGTCTGGCATCGTGCTCGAGATTGGCGCTGGAAGCGGCATGTGGACCGATGTATTTGCCAGCATTGCCGGGAGGGACCTCCCAAAGGATACTGGTGAAAAGGGAGACGGATATAACCTCCGCCGACGAACTGCTGAAGGCACCACTGGCACCACTGCGCCCGCGCCGGGAATCACCAAGATTTACGGCGTCGAGCCGAATCCCACCTCTGTAAAGGCTCTCCGCAAGCGTGTCACCGAGTTTGGATTGGATGGTACCTACCAAGTCATCCCCGTGGGCATCGAGCAAATCACCGACCCTGACGCGTGGGAAGGCAACATTGAAGAGGGTACCGTCGACAGCGTTGTCTGCATCTGCTGTCTATGCAGCATCCCCGAACCCGAAAAGAATATTCGCCTGTTGTATAAACTGCTCAAGCCCGGTGGTCGATGGTACGTTCATGAGCACGTCCAGACTGATCGCGGTTTCTTTATTCGCTGGTACCAGTGTAAGTAGCTCCATTTTCTCCGTCACGCACTTTTTAAAGAAACCTCACCAACTAGAAATTCTCTCAAACAGGGTACCTGGACTTTTTCTGGCAGGTTGCCATGGGCGGCTGCTGCCTTTGCCGCCCGACAAAAGACACGATTCTGGCTGCTGGTCCGTTTTCAAAGGTGGATGTCTGCCAGCCGCCTGAGGAGTCACCCTACTCGCACGCTCCTCACATTTTCGGAACATTTACGAAGTAGTACTTAAGCATGTGCTTTTACCAGATGTAGTTGTTGTTTAAAGCGTCGAAGCGGTGTGATTGCGGCAGAAGAGGCGCAGGGTCAAGGTTGTGGAGTATATCGGTGTTTTTGTTCCTGGGTATCTACTTAAACCTGTAAAGTCTTCCTAAATATGTACATCTTCTGTGGTCGCGTATATATATGGCCTCATAGCTCGTCATCTTCGTCATCGCTTATTAGGAATATTGATGTTCTTTTCTTGCCGGCTTCCACTTTGATGCTAGACAACGGGTCCGTGATGCCAGCCTTGACATCTTCTTCTTTCATCTTCACATCAGCTTCCGTCTTAACATCACTAATGGAGCCTTCACTCTTCATCTCCTTTTTAACTCCCCGCTTGTCGTCCGTCTCTGGCTCAAGTTTCGGTTTTACTTCCTCTTCACTCTTTGTCTCAAACTCCTGCTTACCCACTCCGTCCTCGATGCTTGGCAATGCCAGTTTAGCATCTTCCTCGCTTTCCTCCTTGGCAGCTTCTTCCTCAAGCGTCTCATCGCTGGCAACCTTTGCCTCGCGCCGCTTATAGAAGGTATTCAGGCAATTTAGCCTTGCTTTTTGGCTCCAGCTCTCCACAATCAATGCAAACTCCCTCGCGTTGACAAACCCAAACTCACGTGCCATCTCACAGAACTGACGCAGGCGCACTTCTTCAGGCGGATTGTATACGCTGTGCAGCGCATTCATATCATGCTTCATCTCCTGGCTTCCAGTAAACAGCGCACGTTGCCACTGGGCGCTATCCGCTGCGTCCCCCGCCATGGCTGCCCGTCGCGAGAGCTGCTCCTCAATCTTGGATGAACCAACCACTTCAGCATTGTCGTGCGTGTACTCAACACCGGCGGATGTAAGAATGGCCTGGATAGCGTCGCTCTTAGGGACAACTGCCTTTCTGTTCTCAAGCACCTTCTTCTGATCCTCTACCGTGAGGAGTTTAGCCAGCTGGCTGATGCCGCCGTCTTCAAAATCGGCTTCTTCCTTCTTCACCACGCCAAGGGTTTCTTCGTCGTTGGCAGCCTTTTCCATGTCGACGTCTGCCAGGTTTACACCCGCTCTGGCCTCGGCAATGTTGGTTTTGTTCACGATTTCGCGCAAGAGCCCACTGTCGCTGTGATAGGTGAAAATATTGGCTAGGCCGAAAATCTCGCCTTTTCGGTCTGCATCTTGCTGTACGCCGCGGAAATATCGTCGTTCGGAGGATGCGGTGTAGCCAATATTTGCTTGTTGCTGCTTGTATATCTGCCTTGCGTAGACGATTTCTTCCACCGTGCCTAGCGATATCAGTCGGAAAACCTCAACATCTCTCGTCTGGCCTATTCGATAGGCACGATCTTGTGCCTGTAGATCGTATGCCGGGTTCCAGTGCGGATCTATAATCACAACCTTGTTGGCAGACGTGATGTTGAGACCGACACCACCAGCCTTTGTCGAGATGAGAAACACAAACTGAGACGAGTCCGAGTTGAAGGTGTCCACCACATCCTGTCGCTGTTCGTAGCTTAGCGAGCCATCTAAATAGCTAACATTGTAGCTTGTGTTTGTGAAGAGATGCTGCAAAATCCGCAACAACCGGACACTGTGAGAAAATACCAGCACTTTGTCGCCATTTCCGTACCAAAATTTTAGAAGCTTTTTCAGCACCTTCCACTTTCCGCAGAATTCAGGGTTGACCAGGTTTCTAATCTGATCTCTCTTCTCGTATAGCGTAGCCCACGAATCAGGCATACACGTCTTGAGCGTTGTGAGCTCCGATTCATGCTTTTCGTCCAAGTCTGTAGTGGACGGGACAAGAAGAGTGAGGTGATTGGAAAGTTTTTGCAGGCACATCATGCTTGGGAAGATAATGCTTTGCCACGGTCTCTCATTAGGAAGAAATTTACCACAGCACCATCCTCTCTTGTTTCCGTGCTCGCACAGCTCAGATATAGCATGAATAACTTTCATATCCTCACTACTGAGAAAGTTCTCATACGCCTCTCGTTGCAGGTCAGTTAAGGGACAGAATACCACACGATCTGTTTTCTTCGGCAACTGATCCGCAATGAGCGTCTTCATTCGCCGCAGAAAGCAACGCGGCAAGAGGTTCTGCACCAGCTTCTGTGCTGTTTGTCGAGCCAAACTGAGTTGTGCCATCGTAGCTTCATGCGACTGCCCGACGGCCAGCGGCTTGCTGATTGTCTGCGTCCATTCTGCCTTGGTCCCGAATTGCCCCGGATTCGTCCAATCGAGTAAAGTCCAAAGCTCCTCGTACTTGTTCTGAATGGCCGTTCCGGTCAACCCAATTCGGCAGAGTGCATTAACCTCGTTCATCGCCTTGGTCGTTTCTGAGTATCTGTCCTTGAGCTTATGACACTCATCTGCCACCACTGCATCCCACTTGACCATGTTTATCGCGCTCCGGCCATTCTTGTACGTGTCGTAAGTTGTTATCATAATCTCCGATAAGCCCGCACGAGCTGTACCTAGGACATCATCCTTGTTTGCTCCGTGGTAAATGTCTGCGTGCCACCAGCCCCAGCAGTTTAGCTCCTTCTTCCAATTCATCAGTAAAGATCCGGGGCATATGATGAGGATCCTCGGATACCATCTCTCGCTCCGGAAACGGATCTGTCGCAAGCGTTTGTCATCGCGTTCGTCGCCAGTCTTGCCGAATGCTGCGGTCAAGAATGCAATGACTTGAACTGTCTTGCCGAGACCCATATCATCACCAAGGATTCCACCCTCTTGATAAACGAATTTTCGGTGCAGAAACCTCGTTCCCTCCACCTGATAGTCCCTCAGATACTGTGCAATAGATGCAGGGATGAGACCGGCAGACTGGGGCAGCTCAATGTCTTCGTAGGGCCTGACAGGTCGGATTCCACTGTTGCTGAAGTCAGGTCGTTCCTCCAAGTTTCCCAGGCCGCTTGGACCAACTAGGTCTATATCAGTATAGTCTGGCGGCACACAAAGAGCCTTTGTGTGAAGCTCTTTCTTCTTGGCATCAAACTCCTGCCGTCGCTGAATCACATAGTCTGGTACTGTGGTTTCCTCCCAATCGTCTGCGACGGCTACCTCATCATCGTTCATAGCAGAATTGTTTTTTCTCTTTGCTGCCGACTTCCGCTTGCCCCTGCGTCGTTTGGGCTTTGCTGGCACATGATCAGATTCGTCGGTCCATTCCACCTTTTCCGAGAATGAAGGCCCTGCCTTTCTCTTCCTCACATCTTCTGCTGGTGGATTGAATTCTGCGTCCGCAACATCCTCGTCAGTATCTGATAGCACAATCGCCTCTTCCTTGATTCTGGGCCCCATAATTTTGACTACATTGTCGGCGTGATGATGGTGGCAATGGAAACGCGAACGGTGACCCGCGTAGTGCACGATAATGAGGCGTCACCACGTGATCCACATTTAGGCAGCACCGGCACTCTTTCATGCTCTCAACTTTATGCTTAACATCATTACTTTGGACGATGCAGAAATCATGAAATGAGGTTTATTTCGCAGATCATTAATACGTTGGCTAACTACAGTTTAAATCTAAAGCCATGCTCCACAGCTTCTCCAGGTGCGGCATTGATAGCTCCTTCGACACGCTCACCCCTGTCCAGTTTCTTGTTCAATCTTGCAAGCATAATCCTCAGTACACCAGCAGCCGCGATGGCCAAGACTGCCATCAGGCAATTATGAATAAATGCGCCCTGATACTTTGGTTTGGCAGTCTGCGGGTACAGATAGCTGGTGTAGATGGATGGAGCGTTCGAGACGGCGTTGATGAATGCCAGCGCAGCCGCTCTCTTTGCAGGTGGACGAGGGAGGGTGTTGCTAATCCACGCGAGGGCGGTCGTATAACCACTATAAAGACCAGGAATCTAGCCAATGGTTAGATCAATGCTTGTCAGAAAGGTGTGGATGGACTCACCATGAGCATAATGCAAACGTATCGGGCAGCTGTATTGACCGTCGCAGCGGAAATAATAAATGTGACCATGGCCAGGCATAGCGGAAGTGATACATGAAAGAATCTCTCGCCCGTTTTATCGGCATGCCTTGCATTAATCAATGTCGTTATGACACCAAGCAAGTATGGCGGAGTGGTAAGCAGTAAAGTCTTTACTTCAGAATAGCCAAGCGTTTTCACAACCGTTGGGAAAAAGTTGGTGATGGAAGCGGCCGACACGTTTCCAAAAAGAAGGACGAGCTATGAGTTTATAAGAACAATGCTTCCAAAATCAAAAGGGGGTATAATGGCAAAAATTACTCACCAGAACCCACATCTTCACATCAACCAAGGCAGACTGGAAACCTTTGAAGAAGGTCTGGTCCTCGCTGGTGACCCAATCATCTTCGCCAATGTCTTGCTCGAGGCGCCAAACCGCCATGGCCGTTTCTTCCTCACTAAGCCAGGTCGTGGTTCGCGGAAAGTTGGGCAAAACAAAGTATGCAGCAATGGCAATCACAACGGTAATTACACCTTCAATGATGAACAACCATCGCCATGCTCGGAGTCCAAGGTCGCCGTCTAAATTGTTTGTAATTCCGGCAGATATGAGGCCAGAAAAGGCACCGGAGAGCAGAGAGCCAGTGTACAGGTAGGTCGTCCTGACGCCAAGCTCATTCCTGGTGTACCAACAGCTGAGGTAGTAGAGACATCCGGGCTGGGAAAGTCAGTCAGGGGACACAAAATATCGATTTCCTAACCAGCTTACAAAGTATGCAGCTTCAACAAAACCCAAGAAGAAGCGACATGCCAAGAGACCGCCGAACGAGTTCACAGCGGCGGTCGCAGTAGAAATGACACCCCAAACAACCATCTGGCAGAATTAGCGACAATCAGGCAAATAATACCAAGCAATTTACTCACAAAAGCGGGAAGATATGTTGCAGGTTTTCCCATTTTGTTCAAAAGAAGGTTGGAAGGCACTTGCATCAAAATGTAACTAGAATGAATCAGTCACGCCACCCGATTAAGCATTTGAAGGGATCCGACGTACCCGACAAACAGGATACTGACCGCAGTCTGGTAACCATTCTAAATTAGCACTAGAAACACCATATTTTGAGCAGAACGCACCGAGAACTGAGTGCCATCCTCGTCCAAATTGAGGTCCTCTTCAAGGCCAGCCAATCTCGCGGCCGCAATGTTGTTTCTTCGGTGGGTGTTAGTGTGATTCCACATAAGGATTGATAAGGTCTCTCATTACCGGTCAAGATAGTTCATAATGTACATGATGACAATCATGGGCAACAGTCTCCAGTCAATCTTCCGCCGCACCCTGAGCTCCAGGTCACGGCGTTCTTCGGCGGTGAGATGGCGTATCGCCTCTGGCGCCTGAAGCCCATAGTTCTTGCCGGGATCTTGCTGCGCTGGTGTATCGGCTACTTGTTCGACCCTGTCGGCGTTTGCTTCCGTCTTTCCAGCTGGAGACGAGTCGTCTGTCGGACCACGGGTCATTTTGACTGAGCTATCTTTAGATTCCACGATGTCGCACGAGCACGTCTGGTGTTGCGGGGGACCTTTAAAGGGAAAGACGAGCGGCTGTGGCTGGTCGCAAAGAACACCAAGGGGGAAAGAGTCGAGCCTTTATAGCAAGGGGCGCATACAACTCCGCACCCTCCAGCTCATTAAATAAGGCCGGATACAAAGTTGCGTCTTTCGACGGGCAAACTACCCCAGCCTCATCTTAGCTCCGTAGCAAAGTGTAGGCGTGTCATCCCTGTAAATGCGGGGGACGTGCAGCCTTAGGGCCGGTCTCAGTGGGGGTTTCCAGCGAGGATGGGACGGCAAAGACAGCTCTAATAAGCGCGCCAACGGAGAAACGAATTGCAAACGAGGTTTCTCCGCCTTTCCTATACCATGAACGCCTGCTTGGGAGACATACCTCCACGCGGCAGTTGCGACACATCAGGATTGACACATTGCGTGGGGGTATAATAACGCCTGAATGTGTGGGCCATGGAAGCCACAGCAGTATTGCTATTTGGTCGACTACCCCCGAAGATCACCACTTGCAACCGGGTACGGAACGAAGTCCACGGTAATGCTAGGGCATGGAGCAAGTGGCTTCTTTTGTGGCTTGCAGTCTCAGGTTGGGAATGCGATTGCTAACAAGTGGCAGAAGAGAGGCGTCGGTGGGGGATTCATTCTCGGGGTATTTTCGATGTGGCTGTCGACGCAGCTTGGCGACGACGCCAAGTAAGCCAGCTAGTAACAGGACATTCCGCCCGCGGAATTGTAGTCTCCGAGTAGAGACGGCAATCAGGCTCCGTGGTCCCGACAGCTATACCAATCTGTACAATAGGCATTGAAGTTTAGAAAGTAGAATTGACTGCCAATGCTATATGGCTATGATATATGTAACGGACACTAGTGTTCTCCGATCGCCATGAATAACGCCTGCCTTATAATTCAATGAGAGAATACCATCAAGGGTAAAGCCAATTATCAAATGAAGGACCATGTATTCCTTCATTAGAGAGAGCTACAGTCGTCTAAACGTGACCGTCGAAGCCTCTCTTGGCGGCCAGCGGCCAACCCAGAAGCATAGCAATGCCGGGGAAGAAGCTGCAAGTCAAGTGTTAGCATCAAGCTCCTGAGTTAATGCACCAAGGCAAGCGTCTACTTACATAGCAGCTTGTGTTCCAACGCGCTTGGCGTAAGCACCATATGTAGGCTTAGCCGCCTCTTGAGTAGCAGACAGACGGCCAAAGGGATGGGCCTCCATGCCGCGAGCCACAGATCGCAGTGATCGCAACATGGAAAACTGTCGGCGGCTGACGGTTCGAGCAGCAGTAGCGATGACGGGCATTGTGAGTTTCGTTATGTCGTAGGAGTGGAGGATACAAGAGACGTTTATGCTCTTGTAAAAGGGTGTAAGTGAGGTGCGACTTATTAGAAGTACTGAGTAGAGTCTGTTTTGAAGAAATTGAATTAATCTTGAAGATGATAGAAACCCTAGAATCTGACTAGCGGTAGATCATCCGCTCTATTTGTACCATTCCCGCATACACTCAGTTTCCTTCATCCTCACAACTACCCCGAAGCGTGCCTTTTTCTTCCGCAATGTGGTCAGATAGCCCAGGCTCAGCCAACAGAAGTCACACCACAACCAGCATTCCGTCGGGTGCAGAGCACGGTTGAATACGGGGCAAGCGCCGATTGTGGTGCCACTGTAGGTGCCATTTGGGGGACGGCAGCGCCGATGCCCCACCGTTTTCCTCCGTGCTGTGGCCTGATCCGGGGCCGATAGGCGCTATTGCAGCCGGTGCAAGCGCCAATTGTATTCTCGAGCCAGCTTCTTTGGTCAGCAGGTGTAATTGTCAAGTATGAACTTGGCTGACTATGGCACTAGCCAGCTTGGCTGGCATTTCTGGTTTTGGCTGGAAACTAATTACTGGCAAACCCTTGTGATACTGGAACTCGGGCTACACCGCCGAACCAAACTTGCTTTCGAAAACCTAAAGCTCAGCACACTGGGGCGGAACAGTCTAACGACAATTAAAACATTCTTGTTACACCGCTTTAGACAATTTTGCTTTTTCCCAACATCTTTCTTTCTTTCTTTCTTAAAAGCAAGAGACGAATGGCACTGGCCAACAACCCGCGTATAAGACTCTAGAAGCAATGTGCTATGCAAGCAGATTACTACACAAGGAGCTCAAAAATCAGCAGTCAATAAACAATTAGAAAAAGTCGAAAGACCCTGTTATAGCCATTTCAACCAGCAGTGGAATTTTCCCTGATTTACGAACGGTATCTTTGGGCAACCATATAAACGGACTACCACGTGACACCGTGATGGACACTCGAACCATTGACGTGGAGCTTCATCGGGGGCCTGAATTGAAGGAAGCTCGCGCAACGACAAGGCAACCCGCAAAATCGCCCGCCAATTCCGCTGGCAAATCCGCCCGACAGCATGTCGTCAGCCCAAACAGCGAGCTCTGCCGTCTCGGGCGCAGAGATCAAGGCGACAAAATCGACGCTGTCGCCGATTCCTGTGTTTGACACGCCTCTCGCCAAGGGCATCTCGTTTGGCCGCATCGCGACGCTGCTGGGGTTGCTCGCTCTGCGCATGGACGCGCTCATTACAGATCCGGTTTTGACGCTCAAGACGTCGTTACCTGTTGTTGCAGCTATCCAGGTTGCGTACGCGGTTCTGTGCATCCCCGTGGCGGGAACGCAGGTGTCAAAGGCATCGAAAAAAGCTCGGCCGGGCGACCGTAAAAAGGCAGATACCTCTGGGCCCAATCCTGTCTCGGTATGCTTTTCATAGGCCAATGGCCTTTCCACGTTTACCTACAACATCAATTGGCTAACTCGAACTTTTTTCTGTGCATTCTAGAGCGCAGTCATCTCCCTCATCTTCACGGCGCTTACGATTCCCGCATTCCACATCCTCTTTGTGCTTTTCGGCGCCCCGTTCCTCGAGCACATTGCCCACACGACGCTCTGCGCAGCACACTTTGCACTACTTGGCGTTTTCCCCGTCATTTATGCGCGCGGGTTAGATAACCAGGCCCTTGTAACGGTGGCGGGAGCCGCGGCTCCGCTGGACGAGACGTTTGGCGGGCTTTTGGGCGCTGTTGTTGGCGCGTGGCTTGGAGCGGTACCTATTCCGCTGGACTGGGACCGTGAATGGCAAAAATGGCCCATTACGATTGTTGTGGGGGTTTATGCTGGCTCGATGCTCGGCAGTCTTGTTGCTGGGACTTTGCTGTTTGGCAAGAGGTTGGCTGGACCGGTAGCAAAGGCGGATTGAAGAGCGCTGGATGTCTTGTCTCGTTGTACGCTGTTGTAACTATATAATATGAGCTGACTCGAAGCATTAATACAACTTATACTGGACTTTTTGTTGCGCAATTGTACTGTTTCCAACTATTGAAGATGCGGCTCAACCTCAACTTCTACATTCTCATCGCAAAGAACGTGTAAGAATCACGGCCAGTTGGGATGACATTTACACTGGATGCCCGTGATCTAATTGTGCAGGGCCCTAGCGAAATACACACAGCCTGCGTTGGCTGCCGTCATAAAACGAATAACGAAGGCCAAAGACATATGAGATATTCGGCGAAAATGCTAGGCGCTGTAGAGTACTTTTTTTTACCAACACGTACGCTCGAAAGACGTGAAGCTGCCTGAACTTTTGGTGGATTTCAGTATAATACCATGCTAAAAAAAAAAAAAAAGAAGAAAAAAAAAGAAAGAAAGCAAGGTAAGCTTCATGCGGACAAGAAAATGCCCATGGGTGCAGTGCTACGGCCGAAGTGCACAGCCCCAATGAGTTCGGAGTTTGCCGAAGACATGCGGCAGGCGTTGCATTCTGGGGCCGTGTAATTTCCGACAGTGCCCAATCAAAACACAAGAGACTTTAGACGAGGATGGGTGCTTAGTATTTGGGCAGAGGAGACAACAATGTCAGAGCGGGTGATTGCAGAGCCACCTGTTTATCGTCATAACTGACTCTGTAGACCACCCTGGTCTCAGACAGACTTGCGTCACCAAGACGGAGAGTACAGGTCACGTAAGAAATCATTTTGAATACATCAACATGAAGTAATAAGGTCAATCAAAAAAAGATTCACAAGATATTCTTAGAAACAAGGCAATGCATGGTGGCGGCCGCGCCATGTCGTCAGGACACTGCCAAGTTATTAACGGCGTGTGTGGCGGTGGTGATGAATTGATGATGTGGCGCAGGCGCATTCGTGGCTTATACCAGTATATACGAAGTAGTGTTTCTTCTGAAATGGTGAGAGTTAACTTTTGGCGATCCTTCTTGGTGGAGCGCGAGCGTCGCTAATGATCGCGATGTTTTTTTTGCAAGCAAGCGAAAAGCGAAGCAGGGAACGAGATACTATTGATGCGGGTCCCAAAAGCGGATGGTGTGGCGGTGCCGTGTCACAATAGCGATGCCGTGCAGTGCGGGCCAGGCAAAAGAGGTGTTCCGTGAGCCGAAAGAGGGTACCTTTTAAAAGTGGTTCAACGGGGGGATGTTCTACGAGTACTCATACATTGTAATAATTCAGGTCTCGCGCTAGACAAGGTAAATTACTGTTGCAGGGTACTTTCATATCCAATACGGGAGTAAAGGCCGGGCAAGCTGGCTTTGTTGTGCAGATGCTTGTCGGGTGACTGGCTGATGACATTGAAAAGCTTCCAATGACGTAGCACCGACGGAGGCCACATGGGCAAGCGATACGCCCTGGCGCAAGCCCAAGGGTCGTGATGATTTTAGTACGAGTTTGTTCATTTTGGTGGGCGGTGACTTTTGCGGTAATTTGCAGTCATTAGCGCGCCTCTACAATGCTACCTACGTCGTAGTATCGCAAATATGCAATTAAGCTAAAAAGATGTATGTATGTACTCGTAGATTTTCAAAATTACATCAGCAAACGCTCTGCAGTCAGTCTAGACCAGAGACGGCCGGGGGTTTCGTCGTGGCCAAGCGAAGCCAAAAATGCTTGTCTGGATTTTAGTGGACCAGGGCGCCGTTTTCTCTTCATTTCGGCCTGTGCACCTACCTCCCAACTAAACCACTGCAGATGCTGTCATGGCCAGTGTGGCTGGTCGATGACGCAGGCGATGCGGCCGTGTGGGTGACTTTGGTGCGAGGTACACTGCTGCCGGGCGTCGGGTTCGCTGCGGTTCGGTGGTACCGTCATGCGAACCTGTGCATTAGTAGCGATGCCACATCTAAACCAGGCATTGACTATTTGATGTCGACTCTAGCTATTTAGAAGACAATAGAGTGAGATTTATAAAAATAGAAATGGCGAAAGAGAAGTGGCGCAAAGAAATATACAACAAAGCAACTACATAGCCAGTCCGCTTTCGCTTGTTAGATCCCCGGCGTTACTGTACTAAAGTGTACGTAGTTTCCGGCTCTCGTCTGCCCGGCTGGTACCGCGACTTGGGAGACACAAGCACTGCCGGTACTTTGTCCTGTGGTACCTACCCACACTGCCACAACTAGTACGAGTAGCATCCGGGTCCGGCACTTGCATGGTTGCGCTGGGGGGGCGTTTTGTGCAACTTTTTTTTCCTCTGTCTGTATGTACTTTGTAAACAAAAGCCATGGACAGCAAGCTCGAGGAAAGGCAGAGTAACAAAAAGAAGCAATAGTAAAGATAAACACGAAAATCTATGAATACATCTTTTTCTCCACTCTCCAGCCACAGCCTCTTTACCGGCAAACGCTGAGTGGCCAATACCTGTCATTTCGAAGATGGCGCAGCTGCAGGCGTGGAGGCAAGTGGTACGCAGACGACTCGGTGATGTACCTGCCGGTCCAGTACCTTATTGATTGACCTCGATGGATGGAGTAAGGTGGTACCAAGATGAGCACCGCCGCCCTTGATGAGTCTGCAAGCCCAAAGTCCTCTTCCGAGCTCCATCATTCTTAAAAGCTTCGTCCCTCCGCCCCAGCTACTTTTCTACCCTCCTCCCTCCTCTTCCGCTCCCATCGCATTATTGATAATACAACTCTATCCTTTTCCTGCATCTTACCACTTATCCTTTTTGCCATAACAACAAAGCCTCGAAAGAGCTCTATATCCGCCAACATGCCTTTCACCGCCAGGTAAGCTACCTTTTTGACACATTCGTCTGCGCCCTCTAGATTTGGGAGCCTTTCTGTTTCGCTGTCAAGCTGCTTTGCTCCCCCCCGCAACCAGCAAGCGAGAGCTTGTGCAGCCCAGCCGGAGCTTCCGCGATAGCTCTGAACACTGTCGGTTAGAGGCGCAGACTGCGGCGTCAGTTTCATTTGATTGGAATGCAGAGCTAACTTTTATTTTTACAGCGACATCTGCGTAAGCTCCTCATGGCGACCTGCTTTAGTTTCTGCCAAACACTAACATAGGCCGAAAAGAAAATCCTCCTTGCCATCATCCTTCCTCCCATCGGTGTCCTGCTCGAGCGCGGATGCGGTGCTGACATCTGGTATGTTTTGCTTTGCTTTTTTATGATTTTGTCACCATGATCAAAGGCTAACTTATGTGTAGCATCAACATCCTGTTGACCATTCTCGGTATGTTTTGCTTTGCACAATGCGACTGCACCAACCTAGCTCCCTTCCAAGCATTTTTATCCCTAACTTCTTTCCAGGTTACATTCCCGGTATCATCCATGCCCTCTACATTATTCTGAAGTATTAAACGTGAAGCGGCCTCTTTGCAGCGCCGAGGGGGAGATTGGAGGGGGGGGAGACATTGGTTCGACAAGCTGCATCTGCCAAGGCTATGGATGCAGCGTGGCTGTACTTTCTGAGACCGTTGCTTCCGAGCTTGCGGCTTCGCCACAAACTCTTGAACAACTCAGCAATCCGACGAAGCGACGCCTCTAGGAGTAGGCCAAGCATTGCAAGTTGACACTCTTTGTTGTTCTCCCGATCGGTCGCCTCTTCTGCGCACCTTTCTTCACTCCATGAATTCGCACGCTCCTTAATCAGTAACGGCCGACGGCAATTTCTTTTCTTTTTTCCTTTCGTCACGACGGCGTCCCCTACGGTCTTGTTTCCTTCGGTACTGAATTGGAGAGTTGGAACGAGGGTTACTGGTGCGCGTGACGTTTCGGCTTGACGGTAATTTTAATCTTCGATACCCATCAATCCAAAGATTTCCTAACTTAAAAGCGGCGTGGCTCCTATTGCGACTGAGATGCATGTTGTTTGACCCTTTTGCTTCTGTGCACTTAAAATGTCTGTAGCGGTAATTGTTTTTGCGCGCGTCGCCGATTGTCGATGCGCCGATACGCGGCCCCGTCATTACGTCACGGCGCAGCAACCTACGCCTCCAGCAAGAACAACCGCTACAACAGCTGCCGATCGACATGTAGATTCCAAGTTGCTGTATTATTTCGTCATGGCAGGGTCATTTTTGTTTTGCGCAGTTGCTTTTGTTGGGTACCACACTCCAATTACTGTGTTGACGATGTGTAATGTAGAAATCTCTACTCCGGATACTGACTGCTTATGGCCGTTTTGTCTGCGGCCCGCTGAACTACGCCACTTACACTGGCCTGATTACTTCCAAAGAAATAGATGGCTAATTTACCATTTTCCTTAAATGAGCCCTTTCAATTTTTGCGTTCCTTTATTTTTTACAAGCTCCGTAGGCATGAGTTGTATTCTTCATGCGGCTTGCTGTCAGTGAATTTCTTAGAGGACAGTTTGAAGTGGGTGAGTTTTTGCATGTAGTTTGCTCTTTTATCTGCATGCTATATAATCATAGCAACTCTCCTTCTCCCTCTTCGCCAGCAACACCCTCGTCCTCCTCGTCCCAGTCCAAGTCTCCCGCCATCTCTTCCGCCCGTCGCTGCACTTCAGCGAGGCCAGACAACTCCGCTACATAGTCCTTTTCCTGCAGTGCGCGCTTCAAGAATCCCCATTCGTCCTCGCGGTATGCCTTGAGCACCTTGGGGCTACATGCGCTGCAGCAGTCGTATGACTGTCCGCGAATAGTGAGGTTCTGAAAGTTGGACACGTAGCCGCGAATTTGGTGCGGTACCAGGCCTAGCGGATGTGTAGGCGGGTCGCGCTCGGGGACGTCACCGGGTGTTTTTGGTGGTGAGGGTGCTGGGGCGGCGTTTTTAAGAGGATGTTGGAGGAGGCTTGTTAGCATTTCGACGAGGAGGGCGGAGGCGATTGCGGCGACGCCGGGGCGCGTTACGGTGCATTGTTGGTCCAGGGTTTGGTCCTTCATTGACTATTTGATCTCGTTAGAATGCAAAGAATGATGAAATCAGTCAGGAAAAACATACATCAGCAGGAGCTACTACATCGTTGCAAAAATAACATCCCAGAGGAATATGATCGTCTTGCATCTTTTCGGCACCATGGCGCATGACAACGTATGAGTCGAACCCCAGAGCAGCATTCATAACGATTTTGCCTGCTGCTTTCCCCATTACCGTCGGCAGCCAGCGCGACTCCCGCGTATCCATCAGTAAAAATATGACGTCGTGTTCTTCAATCAGTATCTTGAGTGTATCAAGGTCCGCCTTGGTCCGCGCTTCGTCTGAAAATGGGTGGCCGAGCATAGGCACAGAAAGTGAGTGCCCCTGTGCCTCTACACCAGGATATATTCTCTTGAGCATATTTGCAGCAGTCTCTGCCTTTGGCTTGCCTCCATTGATGCAGTCGTCAAACTCGAATAAAGGCTGTCGCACTGGGTTCGAGTATGATACCTTTCCATAGTCGACGAATGTGATTTTGCGTACTCCCCAACCCAAGAGATTTCTTGATACGTAGCCTCCCAGCGTACCAGCACCGAGTAGCAAGCATTTTGTATTCTTTATTCCGTCCAAGTCCAGGTCAGGTGCTAGTCGCCACTTCATGAGCTTCAGATTCAAGTCGACAGAGTTATCTGCCAGCTTTGTCGGATCCATATATTCGCCGAGATTTGCTAGCTGCGCTTGTAGTTTTCCGTTGCGAGATCGCTCCCATCCTGTTACCTTTGGCATCTCAGACATCTCCATGCTTCCAACAGGGTCCATTTCAAGTGGCAAGATTATACTTTTTGCTTCATGGCGCCTAGCCCATGTGTCTCTGTAGCACAAGATTTTTACCTGTCCAATATGAAAACGGTGACGGATAAGAACAAGAAGATTGCGCAGAGGCCATGATGGGCCCTCCTGGTGTGTAGACGGGTCTACAAAGCAGATGTATCGGTCTTCTTGTGGAACATCATTGAAGAAGCCGTCTTCGAAGCGACGTAGTGAGCGGACCTCCCATTGATAGGGCAGTTTGGCGTTGGCTTCAGACTCGTCCATGTCTACAGCTTGGCCGTAGACTTTCTTGGCGAGGAAGAACCCATGCTCCCTGCCATCCACTGAATAGCGCCAAGTCCCTACCCTATCAACCAGTGCTGTGCTTTCGTCGGCGCTAAGACGCTCGGTAGGACCGGACCGCCGCCAGGAGGGGTCGGAATGCAGAGCTGGAAATGCGAACCAGTATGTGAACTTGTACTTTTTGAGATCGGCAAACGAAAGGATGACGAATGACGATAGAAGCGACGGTACCGAGTATATGCTACCGTCATTTATCGCATCCCATATCTAAGTATCGTTAGGATATGAGTCTTTCAACACGAGCAGTGAAATGTACCTGTCTCCCAGCTGTCCTAAGCATAGCCGTCTTGTCCATATTCTTAAAGTCTTCGAGCGTATTTACATTTCGGATGATGCCTTCGCCTCGAGCAGTTCCTAGAGGCGTGCTAAAGCTCTGTTAGTACACTCGATTCATCAGCCCACGCCTACATATTCAACCTACTTGTTGCTCGTTAGCGCATTCCCGAGAATCTGCATCTTGCAGCTGGTCTCTCCTGTCTGAGGCTCATACAGCCCCAGAACACCTCTTGCGGAGTCATCAAGCTTATCATAGTCGAGTTTGGACGCAAATAGCGCGGAATAGAACGGAAGTTCAATCTCGGACGTGAACGGCGCGAACTGTAACGGTGCAGTCATTCTGCGACGGGATGCCAGCTGGGGCTTGTGGTTCTCCGATCGAGGGTTTGATGGTCGCAGGTGTTTCGGACTATGCGTATTTAATCTCTCCGTTTGGCTATTCGGTGTTGGTAAATAGTCGTTGGAATTGATGGCGTATCTCGTTGTTGCGCACGACAAAGAGCTGTACGAAGGTGTTGCGTGATGATTACCAGCCTCTGTCATCTGACCGGCCGAGTCACAGCTGCATTGGGCGTATGATGTAGTGCTGTCTCTGCCCCGCCGCGGGGCGAGGCGCCGCCCAGGCCTGCCGCAGCGCCTGATGCGGCTGCCGCACAATTCGACATAATACGGAGTACATGAAATTTTTCCAACGGCAACGCAGGTATCACTGACGCTATGCGAAATGGGGTAGACTAACACTAAAAAGATAATTCAGCGTTCAAATTAACTTAAGGCAAGTTTGGCGCTTTGCTGATGCGAGGCTTAGATTAACAGTTCCCCGCTAAAAGGCATGCCTGGAAAGGCAGAAGCTGCTTTTACTTTATAGTGGTTAATAAGAGTCAGCCGTTTAACAATCACAACATCCGGTATGGTGTAGTGGCTAACATCGTTCGCTCTCAGTTTCTGTGTACCGAACAGCCCTGGGTTCGATTCCCAGTACCGGAGATGTATTTTTTGGCCCGATTTCGACATCGGGCTTCATTTTTACAATATATATTGTTAATCTAATAGCGGATGGTGTTACTTTTTTATTTTGTGAATTCGAGTTTCGATTTTTTCTTGTAAATTCCACACCACGCTGTTTGCATGACGCGACTTGTTGCGACGACAAATCTTGATGTGTGTGCAGTCTCTTTAATCTATAGCAACCATTGAATTCAAAGCCTTACAAGTCCACCATGACTGGAGTACTGGACATTTACCATGGATGAGTCCATTACGGTGTTGCGAAGCCGTGTGCAAATTAGCCTCTCTTCGTGGACCAACCTTTGACTCCACCATTAGCAGCCTTCTCGTGCTGCGTCGTCTACTTCCTCCTCCAACTCTGTCTCGGGTCTTGTCCATTGTGTCTCTGCTTTCCCTCACACACAATCTCGCTTTGCAGTACATATAACCTGAAGGGCGACCTGCAGATATGATATGCGCTCTGCATGATACCCAAGTTGGTTTCAGCGCGTGTTCCGCCTAAGTCATCGCCCAGAAGCGTGCTGTTCTCAGTACTTCACCGAACATGCACTTAAATACGACGTATGATCCTTACACGGAACGCTGAAGCTTTGGTTTTGGCTTTGATTGGCTTATCTGCAAAGTCATCTTGCCGTTTGGGCTTGACCAAGGCTCTCATCATAGCCGATGTCTGAGCCATCCTTCGTCAACCAATGCATGTGCTCCGGCCAGTCTTGCACCGACTAGCATGCAGCTGAAAACAAGACACAATCCTTCGGTAGTTTTTTTCCCTTTAGCCGCGCTGCGAAAAAGAAAACTTGCTCGTTGCTGCCCAGATTCTTAACCCGCAAGGCGAACAGAAGCTGTTTAATGACATGCCACAGTCAGGCTGCGGCAGGAAAGAATGGGCCGGGTTTGTTGCCTGAGGGGTCCGTGGGGTGTGAAGAATTGGGAGGTCAGTTTGCCAGCTTTAGAAAAAAATGTAATTTCCTGCTCGCAGAGTGTGATGAGATTCTTGAGGCAACGAATTACTGGCGACTGCCAAGGGATGAGAAATTTCAGCCTCTATGAAAGGAGACTCGGAATGTGCACAGGACCATGAAAGCCGGCGTTGCGGTGTTTCACAATGAAAGTGGCTGCTTTTATATATATCTGTGAAAGTTTATTTGTCAATAATTCAACCTATCTTACACGCAATGGATGTCAACTAGTCCTTCCAGTGATGCCTCATATGTCACCACTTAAGACGTCACTCCAATCCTGACTCTTAAACCACTCCTCCAACGGCGTAGTCTTAATTCCCAACTCTTCCGGTGTTTTGACCTTGGGATTACCACCGGCATAGCCAAACTCGGCGAAAAACTTGACATCATCTAGAAGCGTTAACTCAAAACCCTCCGGCACGTAGCGCAGGTACTCCGCCTCCGACACGTCCCGAGTAGTCACTGTGACGCCCATGGTTTTGCCCCAAAGCGCCGCATAGTCTGGTTTAGAGATAATCTCGCTAGCACCCAGCACGTCTGTTCCAGGCGGGTGGTGAAGAACCAGCGCCTCAACAAAGGCGCCCGTGTCTCGAGATGCCACGACCTCGGGAGTCTTCTCGTGGGAGCCTTGCGTTTTCAGGCGCACGTATTCAAACGTGCCGTCGGCAAGCTTATGCGGCCTAAACGCCGCAATATCCCTCCACGTCTCTTGGAAAATGCCCAAAGTAACCGTACTCAGCCGGGCGTTGAGCTCAGGGAGCTGCTCACGGATGTACGCTTCAGCTGCGGCTTTGGCGTCAAACTCCCACGAGTTTGTGTACTTGCCGCCGCTAATCTTCGATACTGCAGCTAGTGTAGAAAAGACGTATTTTTCCAGCGTGGCCAACACGGCTGGGTCGGCGGCTGCTCTGGCAATGTTGATACCCTGGCGCTGCTCTAGGTCTCCAGCATACTGCTCGAGGGTTCGGCCAGCATTTTGGGCTTCTTTCTGGAGTGGTGTACTTTCGCTGATGCGGGTAAAGTTACCAGCCCAGTCAGTCACTGCAAAAATAGCGTTTGTGTCTTTGAAAGCAGCCGTCAAAGATTCGACGTCGTCGTGGTCACCCTTGACCATCTCTACGCCTCTTGCAGCCCATGACTTTGCCTTGGCGGAAGATGGGTTTCTTGTGAGGCCGCGGACTTTCCAACCAGCGTGGGTGAGGAATCTCTCGGCAACAGAGCCTCCCTATTGAGTTTGTTTGGTCAGTCTTCGTTCTAGAGTTATACTTGTCCAATGTAAAAGCCGAGACGGCGGGGAAAATGTCAAGTACGAACCTGCGTTCCTGTGATGCCGAGGATTGTAATGAGTTTTTTGCTCATCTCGTTTTGTTTTATATTCAGACCAAATAAGCTGCGTAATTAAAGTTTGTTTGATCACTGAAGGACACGAGTTGGATAGCTTCAACAGTCTCCGGCTTGTAGGGTTGTTTTATAGGTGCCAGATATTCCAACACAGTCAGCCTGATTACAAATTTCACTCTTTTTCTGAAATGAGTCTAAACGCAAAGTTAATTAGTAAAAGATGCCTTCGCAACGATCCTCCTACTGCTCTGATTCGCCCAGGTGAGATTGTCGAATACCACTTACACGTCAGGCCGCGAATCGCCCCACTCGGAATCGCAGTCGCTGCAACTGGCTGACACAGTGCGATTACATTGCTTGGCGCAGAACCATTTGTACTACTATAGGTTATGCAAGCGCATGATGATTCCGACGACTTGGTGGGAGACAGAATTTCGTATTACCAATACGCAAATTAGTAAGTTCAAGGGCTTACATTATACAAAATTTGCCAACTAACAGACGGTTGGTCGGGTTTTGCTTGAGCCACCGAAACTGTCATACCGAAGTCCTTAACGCGAAGACCCACCACATCGCGCCGAGACACGTCCCTTAAACTTCAACGCTCCAATCATAGCTTAAATGTGTCCACGATAAGGCTACGACACTACCTACATAATGTTCATTGGTATATGCGGGAGTAAGTGAATGACATGGCAGGAAAAACAAGGTACAAGTTCTGACAATCTTCTGCAGGCATTTGCTCCGGCAAGAAGACTGTGGCTCAATATCTCGTCGACCACCACGGCTTCAAACTTCTTCATCTGGATTCTCAAGCTAAGAAGAGTGGCTCATCTGAGGAGGAACAACAGGAGTGTCCCAATGGAGGTTCATCAACTGCATTCGCCGGCGCCCTCAGCTCATCTGCCCTGACCACGAGGAGCGCGTCCAAGTCGGCATCACAGTCTTCAGTGAGCCTGCGCCCTCGGCAGCAGAGCCACTCATTCTCTACGCCTGAAGCTCTACTAGATTTTGTCACCAAAAGCTGGCGAAGCCGCTTTGTCACGACGGACTTTCCTACCGAGTCGGTCCTGGACGTCTTCCTCCGACGTCCGTTCTTCATGCTCATCTCGACCGACGCCCCTCTGACGGTGCGATGGAAGCGGCATCAAGAACGCTCCAAGGCCATGGGAGAAGAAACTCTCACACTTGAAGAATTTGTCGAAAAGAACGATACAAATCTGTACTGCGTAGACGAGGGACTGCAACCGCTCATCTCACGCGCAACTGTCCGCCTGCTAAACACATCATCTTCCTTGGCACACCTCTACGCAACACTCGGCAAACTGGACATACCGAATCCGGACCGCCTGCGCCCCGGGTGGGACATGTACTTTATGTCGTTGGCCTCGCTCGCAGCTCACAGGTCAAACTGCATGAAGCGCCGAGTGGGATGCGTGCTGGTCGGGCCGGGGAGGCGGGTCATCAGCACAGGATACAACGGCACGCCGCGCGGATTACAGAATTGTGCGGATGGCGGTTGTCCGCGATGTAATAACGGAAACAGTTCTGGCGTGGGTCTTTCGACATGTCTGTGCATCCATGCCGAGGAGAATGCTCTGCTTGAGGCGGGACGAGAACGTATTCGCGAGGGCGCGGTGTTGTACTGCGATACGTGCCCTTGCTTGACTTGCAGCATCAAGATCTGCCAGGTAGGTATTGGAGAGGTTGTTTACGCACATGGATATAGTATGGATACGGAGACTGCGGCTGTGTTTCAACAGGCTGGTGTCAAGTTGAGGCAGTTTACGCCGGTGAGTGGTATACCCCCTTCTTTCAGCACTTCTTCTTAAAAGATCTACTTTACTGCTATTTGAGGATTTATGCTGACTACTGCCTACTCAATATAGCCGCCGAATGGTCTTATCCACCTGGAGAAGATGGAGCTGTATTAAAAAGTGTAGATGCGATTATGTGGGAGGTGGACTTGGCGGAGTTGTGGGGTGCGGTTGATTTCATCAATGTATACTATTTATGAAATATGACGAGGCCTTTTTTGTGCGCTGAATTATTTTGCTCTTGAGTTTGCTTGTGACGCAGACCACGTAATTGCACAATTGCCAATCTCGTTCTACAATACCGTGTAAGTGGCACTTGTCAAGGAACGGCATTTTCGCGAACGAATATAGGAAGGAGGCGACAACCCGAATAACTTCTAGCCAGTAATATATAATTTACATCGCCTTACGAGTTTTGCAAAGCAAATACTTGCCCTAATCAACATTCATAACTAATTTTGGCGCCAGCCTCTCAATTTTCGCAAAAGTGCAAACCGGTCTAGGGTAAACTGCAGGTCGTCAAGCGCAGCCGCCAAAGTAGGGCTCAACTCCACCAACATCCACTACCAGGTCATGCAGGCTGGGGATAAAAAACGCGTTCACATTGTTATTCTCCATAAAGACGAGCTTTGTGCTCCGCCATAATATGCAGCCAGGTGGTCTGTTTGCATGTAATAAGAATTTACAGGAATAATCCCGCCACCTTGCATCCATAAGACTCGAGGCGGTCAGGTGCAGCAGGTCCTATCTCGCGTTTTTCCCTTGCAGGCTTGCAGTCACTTACGGGGATGCATATGTAGTATAGCCCTGCATGCATGCAGCTAACATGGTGCATTTCCATAATTCTCGCCTTCGAGAGCCGAGCTCCCTTGGCTCACGAGTTATCCCCTAGATGATGAACGAGCATCCCTGGCATACAACGATTGTGCGGTGAAGCAGAGCATCAGCAAGGGACAGGCCGGCTGTAGGATGGGCTCATGCAAGATGCTCAAGGCGGTAAAGGAACGCGTTTGTGGTTGCTTCGAAAACCGCCGCCGCAGGTCCGCTTCGATAGGTTTCTCTTACATGCATAAAACACTGGAAAGAGGGTCACGGGTGGCTGCAACTAGTCTGGCAATGGGCTGTACGGATGACTTCATTGTGCTCACAGGAAAAGACCGTTTACAATGGTGAAAGAGTTGGGGGCCTGATTCGTATCTAGCCGGAGAGTTGGAACAACTTTAAGGTCAGCATTCCAGTCGAGATGGAACCGTAAGCATCATGAAGACTTTGCTTGTGTTCAACACTCGTCAAGCTACGAGTCAAGACGCCGCTATGATGGGTCCTAGTGACACCAGATTCAACACCAAAGAGTCTGCTCGAGGCGGGACACTACCCAACTAGCCTGAACACGCGGTCCTGTCAGGCGCAAGACTCGTCCCAAAGATGGAAACACACTCGGCGGAAGAGCCGGTTGGACTCCCGTCGGCGGGCCGCAGCCCCAGAAGTGTGTTGATGAGCTGGTGAAGCAGACGACAAGGGGTTAATACATAATTACCCGTACCTCTGGTCGCAGGGGTCTGTCATGCCATAATTGTGCGGGACGTCGATAGGGGTTAAATGCTGTACTGTATAATTGCCATTAATGAAGGCCAATATCAACCTCCCCGTCCCGGTGGAGATTGAGAATAGGGGAAGGACGGGCAGGACAATAGTCTTTGTTTATTTTGTCCCGATCTGGAGGTGGCGAAATTGGCTGCCTTGTCAGTGTTGCTCGTGTGTAAGTTCGGATGGTGGTTTTTTTTTCTGGGCAACCCAATGAGTGGCCAACATGCAAGGATGGCACAAGTATTTTCGCCTCTCCTTTGGGCCGCCATACATGATTGTACAGAGCCAGTTATGATGACATGGTCTCTGGTCCTATAGTTGCCGATCCAGAACCTTGTAGCCGTAACACAGGGTCGTTTTTCGGGTGGCAAAAACCAAAACCCTGGCGGGACCTTGCATCACCGTCATCTGTCCTAGTGTATCGCAACCGCGATCGCCATGCCCAAGAGGTGGAAATCTTGGACACAACCACACGGAGGAGGGCAAGACGCGCCAGCGGAACAAACAGGGCGGTGCGGCAGACTCCCCAACAACTGGGCCATCATTGGGCTTGAGCAAGCGACAGGGCTTTGTCTCCACGATGGAGAGACCCCTGACTTAGCGAAGGCCAGTGCAGTGGGCCGTACTACTCGCAGGCCCGAGAACAATGTCGCAAAGTTTCTTTGGCCCCGACGCCAGGTGTCCCAGTGGTCTCAGTGACTTGTTCCTACGTTGAGTTGAATTGTAGCTTAGAATAGATGACGCAAAGGAAAGGCAAGACAATAACAAAGGGTCTGTTGAAGCCAACGGTGACGGTTATCACAAGAATTCGTATAACGGCTGCCAACTCTGCACATCCGCATATTCGTGCACCGTAATGAGTATATTGGCAGTGGAAATTAGCATAACTGGTTCAGGAGATTTCCACCCGGGCATGAATGGCATTCATCAGAGCAGTTGCAGAGCAGCTCCGGCCACCAGCACCGAGTACGAGTAATACTAGCGCAGGCGTGAGTGCAGGTCAACAACGGCTGCCGTGGGCTTGATGTGAGTCTTGGGTGGAGATGCACCAGGCCCATGAGGCGTGGCGGAGTGGGCCACACCTTTTGCGACGCGTCTCAAGCGCGACACACTAGCCGCTTTAGGAAATACGGTAAACAAATGCGTCAGCCGTCCTCGCCAGCTGTTGCCAACTGTAACCCACTGTCGCCCGCTATCGTCCACTGGAAACCCACGTCGTCGCGCAACTCTCCGCCCCAAAAAGTCGCCGCGCTAGTCCCCTGTGTTGAGCTTCCCAGTAGGTAGTGTCCGAGTACAAGCTCATGAGTAGTATGTAGGCCCTGCCACCTGCAAAGTGGGCTCATCGGTTACGCTACGCCTTTCATTGTCCCTTCGACCCCGTGTCCGTGTGCGCGTGAACTACTGCGCCAACTTTTTTACATTCCAGAGCGATCTTGAACAACTGTATGCTGCAAACCAAGACCAATTCTTTCGTCACCCATTGCCGATACGAGAAAAACATCTGGGACACTCTGAGTCAAGACGGAGTGGCCGTTACTGCCTACTGTTCACTCTAGAAGGCATGGTTGCTGGCTAAGCGGGAAGTCGTCGCTGCCGGTGCGCATCGAGTCGAAAGGAGCAGAAAGCGCCATTGAAGCCGTGAAGCAACCTAAGCGCTCAACAGTTGACAGAGCAGGAAGTGAGCAATAACGCATCAGTCCCGTACGTGGCGGACCACACCAGTTGGTAACTGCCTCGCCTCGTCCCTGACATCTTGTCATCTGGTGGTCCAACAAAAGAGGTGTCGCCGCCTCGATCGTCTTCGACCACCCACTACCACTACTCGGCTCCTCCGTGCCGCCATCGCCATTTTTTAACCGACTCCGTTTTTTTTGCTCGCGACTTGTTCGAGTCATGGTTGAAAGTCTTGCCTAAGTCTTTGTCGATGCGAACTATTTTGGGATCATAGAACCTACAAACTCTGCCTACATACCCGCTCTCATCTCCCTATATCAGCTCGCTTCCTAGCAGCGTCATCGCCATACACCAAGATCTCGACGTCGAAACAAAACAATACGAGAATCTTGATAGTAAAATACATCTCCGAAACTGCTTTACAGACTACCCAAGGTACATTATCGCACCCTCCCAGAACTAGCTACAACGCATCTCAGAGCCCTGTTTCGTCGACATTCCTAGCCGGGAGGGCGCCCCGCTCTTGCTCACCTGGTTGAGCATTCCATTGCACAATGTCATTCTCAAACTCTGGAGGCACTCTGGCGCTGCCATCGCCCACTCATGCCCATCATATGGATGTCACGTCTGCCGTCCGCACTCTCAGACGTTCTCTTTCACGATCTCCATCCAAGTTTCTATCGCGAACCAGCTCACAGGGCTCCTCGGACACTTCGCTGCCAGCATCTCCAAAAACGCCCAGTCGACGCTTCGTCCTGACACCACAACACCAACGCTACTTTGCATCCCAACCACAATCAGCGCCTCCTGCCGCCGCGTCAACAAACTCGACAACCCCGCTGCAGTCTCCAGTGTTGACACCGTTGCGCCCAAGCGTGCGATTGTCTCTGCGAAGCGCAAAGTCGGCCAAGTCATCGTCGCCAGCCACCCGCCAGCTGGCAAGAAGAACCTCGCCGAAAAGCCCACTGAAACGAACCCTGACAGCTGCCCCCGACGCCGCGAACCTTGCGCGTCCTGCCACTTCGGTCTCACCTCGCAGCCGCAGCCGCAGTCAAACGCCGGGCCAGGAAAACACTTCTCTT